>CAUYPK010081994.1:0-105441 GCA_963574355.1 Loris lydekkerianus
ACAGGAAGGCTATAACCCAACTATACCACAAGACTATGGGGAAAGGACCAAGGAAGGGGAAGGGAGGGGGGAGGTTTGGGTGGAGGGAGGGTGATGGGTTGAGCCACATCTATGGTGCATATTTTTATCTATAATAAAAAATAAAATAAAAAAGAGAAAAAGAATGAGTAAGACTATCCAGGCCATACTAGAACAAAATGTGTAGAGTAACAGAGGTGCAGAGAGTCCCAGGTACCCAGGAATTATAGTCAGGGAATGTTTATTATAATCCCAAGATAAAAAAAGATACAGAGGAAACACCAATGTAGGAAAGAAGGAGTGAGGAAGCTGGGATTAACGAAGGCTTCCTCCTCGGACTCCCAGCAGAGTGTCAGCAATCACTGGCACAGCCAACGTGCTAGAGAGGCCTTCTGCAAGGGACCCACTGCCTGGTCATTATCACCTTGCAGTGGGCCAGGTTTCTATAAAGGACCAGTGAAGAAGGTCCCCAGTGTTTGTTTGCTAGGGCTACCATCACAAAATATGACAGATTGTGTGCCTTAAGCCACAGAAATTTATTTCCCCACAATTCTGGAAGTCCATGATACAGGAGTCAGCAAGGTGTGTTGGCTTTTCCTGAAGCCTTTCTTCTTAGCTGGCGGGTGGCTCCCTTCTCACCGTGTCCTCACATGGTCTTTCTTCTGTGCACACTCAGCCCTGCTGTCTCTTTTTGTCTCCAAATGTTCTCTTTTAATAAGGACCTGAGTTGTATTAGATTAGGACCCACCTCTGTGGCCTTTTAAAAAAATTAATAATCTCATAAAGGCTCCATATTCAAATACGGTCACATTCTGAGGTGCGGGAGGGAGGAAGGACATAATTCAGCCCATTGCAGCTCCCAAACAGCTCTGTCCCCAAAAGTAAAAATGAGAAAGAAGTACAGTGACAACAGAAGAAAAACAAAAAAGAAGAAGATTTTCTTAGGAAGACTGGAAAGATGTCACAGACTAGGTGAGAGCTGAGCTAAACTTTGAATCATGATTAAATTTTTGATAAACAGAATGGGGATAAAAGAGATATAGAACAGAGATAATATAGCAGGTGCATAGCCTTAGCACTTAGAAAATTCTTAGAAATTAGAGTCCAGTGTGACTAGAGCTGCTGGTACACAGAAAGTGATGGGTGAAGAAGGGTCCAGGGACCTTGAGGCCGAGGTGTGAAGGGCCTAGTCTGTCATTGGCTCTGAGCTGAGAAATCAGAAGTCACGATCTATCTCAGTGGAAGAAATAAGGACCACTGTATAAATTTGGCAGGAGAGAAGTGTTTTAGTTACTTGATTTCATATACTATCTTGTGTTTGCCACTTCCTTCTGTGTGGCTGTGGGTCAGTGCCTTAAGTTTTCTGAAATTCAGTTTTGTCTTCTGAAATAATGAAGTCAGTGATACTTTTCCCTAAGGCTTATGTGAAATCCAACAGGATAATGGAAGTGAAATTTCCAAACCCTGATATAAATGTTATTTTTTATATTTATCCCTTAGAGAGTGTTGCCAAAATGCAGACAAAGAGTGATATTCTCCCCACAAGCATGAAGTTCATTTTCATTGATTTGGTCTTGGCAGGATCTTAAATGAGACCTATTTTCTTCTGCTTGGTCCTAGATTTCAGAAGCTGCAGGAGTGTGGTGATAACTTGACACTCTGCCATCCTCCTGGGGTGGTCGTGTGCTAGCCCCAGTCTGCTTCTCTTTACACTTACACAAAATAGCATGGTCCTTAACAGCTAAAACGCAGGGTTATCTTTTTTTTAATTATTTACCACTTTCTTTGTAATAACTGGGAGTCAAATGATGTTGAAAGCTGACAAATGTAACTGAAGCTTGAACACAGTTAAGAATGTAACAAAAGGAAACACCAAGAAAGGTAATATTTTAAAAATTGTAAGCTTATTTTGGAATATTATCATTTTCATCTAATTTTTGCCAATTTTTCTCTGGTTATGTTTTTATTATTTATATGAATGATGACTTTTTTTCTTATAGTATTTTTTTAATTTTTATTAAATCATAACTGTATACATTTATGAGACAATGTGATGGTTTGATATATAGCCTGGAATGCTTAAATTAAACTGATTAACATAACCATCACCTCACTTACTTATCATTTGTAATATACTCTTAGTTGTTTTGAAATGTACCCTTGCATTGTGCACTTTAGGTGAGATCCCGCCAAATGCACTCCCTCCACTCGGCCTCCCCCTACCCTCCCCTTTCACTCCTCTCCCTTCCTTTATTCTGGACTATATTTGTGTTTTATCATTCATATGAATGTGTCAGTGATTATATATTGGCTTTATAATAGTATTGAGTACATTGGATACATTTTATTCCATTCTTGACATATTATACTTTACTAAAAAGAATATGTTCCAGCTCCATCCAGGTAAACATAAAAGATCTAAAATCTCCATCTTTTTTTATAGCTGCATAGTATTCCATGGTATACATATACCACAATTTCTTAATCCATTCATGGGTTGGTGGGAATTTAGGCTTCTTCCACGACTGGGAAGTTATGAATTGGGGTGCAATAAACATTCAGGTGCAAATGTCTTTTATGTTAAATGATTTTTTTTGTTCATCTGAGTTGATACCTAGTAATGAAATTGCAGAATCAAATGGTAGATCAACTTTTAGTTCCTTGAGAATTCCCCATACTTTTTTCCAAAAAGGTTGTATTAGTTTGCAATCCCACCAGCAGTGTAGAAATGTTCCCTTCTCTCCACATCCATGCTAACATCTGCAGTTTGGGGATTTCATGATGTGGGCTAATTTTACTGAACTTAGGTGATATCTCAAAGTAGTTTTGATTTGCATTTTCTGATGATTAAAGATGATGAGCATTTTTTCATGTCTTCGTTTGCATTTCTTAGCATTTATTGCAATTCAGGCCCTAGCTACTTGTTTATTCCTTAGTTTATTTTATAAATACTACAAATCCCTGATCTCCTTTACCTACCTCATGCACTCACACATACACGCACACATCCTTTCCAACAGCAATGGATGGAAACACTTACCACCATGGTATCTAATTCTCATGCATACATTATCCTCAATTGACTCTTAAAATCATTCATAAACATTTTTGTGTAGACATGCAGAATCTCAGGGGGAAGTCAAACTTCAAGGTCATTTGTTAATGACTCTTAAAGTACTATTTGTCTTCTTTATAAGCAGAAAGAGCTTTTAAAAGGAGTTTTAAGCTTGGTGCTATTACTGTTTAACTATAGCTCGTGTTCCTGATCAATCCCTGAAAAATTGTCCTTTGCCTAGACAATTCCACTGAGTCACCTCCTGTGGTCTTAGTGCAGGGATGTGGGTTTTAATCCCCAAAAAGAGTTAGAGAGAGGATGGGGGGATTAAGGAAATAACTTGAATTTATTTGATTAAGATTATATTATAATATTACAACTTATAAAACATTTTACCGTTTTTAAGGCCTTTTTCACCCTCTCTCTTCCTTCTTTTCTTCTTCCAATTAGTTGAATTACCATTATGTAGTTGAAGCTTGGAACAACAGGTTCCAATAATTAGAATGGAAAGTTAGGGCATAGCTTTGATGAAAACTCCAAAAAGTATCCAAATCAAGGTTATTTATGAGGGAGTTGGTTTATTTTTCAGTCACTTAGAGAAAAGATTGTCCTGTTCCCTTTGACTCAATTAGCCATAATAAATCTAATTTTAACACTTTTCAGGAGTAGATAGTATGGCAAAATGAGAAAACCTGCCTTGGGTTTGGTTCTTGAAAGTACATTTTGCTCCTGACGATTGACAAACTGGTGTGTCAGACCCCACCAATTAAGACCAATTAGTTGGAAGACTAGTCAGAATTAAGGAAGAGAAAGGCATAATGTTTTCAGGAAGATAGCTCCTTACTTTTAAGGACATAGAAGTGCTCAGAATCTCCACCACCAGAAAGAAGCCCAAAAGCCATCAGGCAGACCCTGAGTTAACCAATCAATAAAGTTAAATTTTAAAAAGCAATTAATCCTATTTATATTTGTATGTGTCTATACTTTAATTACAGATGATCTCCATTACTTTCTGGAAGGATGCAAGTGTAAATTTTAAATCAATAAATTAAATCCATATTTTATTTTATTTAGCATATTTATAAAATAAAATATGATTCTGGAGTTTATTTTTGTTCCTGGATTTTAATAATTTATTAATCATTTAAGTTTACTAAACATTTATTAAACAGTTGGTAAGTGCCAGGTATTGTATGCCCTACTAAGGAATGAAAAGTCAATAAGATCCCTGCCCTCTTCAGATTAACCTCTCAAAGCATGTATATGAATAAAATTGTAAGCTCCTTCTCCCCTAGTTGACTAAATGGAGCCCTCCTTGGCCAAGGGGATACTCTAAAACTGAGGTGCTAGCCATGAGAAGGGAGGTCCGACATGCCATGTCATGATCCCTCCCTTCTTGGTGATATGCTTTGTAACTCATTAACAGGCCTGAAGATGTGCAAAACGAAGCTTTAACCACACCTGCAGGTCTTCAATTTACATAACAAATCACTTGAGTTTGGGTATGAGGCCAGTGACTTGTGTCTGATTAACAGACTTCCTTAACTTAACTTAAAATATTCTAAGCCTTTAGACAAATTCATTTCTTTAACCATTTACAAATCAGAATCTTTAAACCCACCTGTAACCTATAAACCACTCCATCCCTATCCTCTACCCCACTTTGAGATGTCCCACCTTTTCCAGCTAAACCAATGTATGTGTTCCGTGTATTAATTTATGACTTTACATGTAATTCCTGTAACACAACCACAGCCAACTCCACTTACATTCATGATTTCTAATGATTGCCAATCTTGGGATCCATGCATTAGAACTCCTAAACACCCTAATAGTGACTAATACAAAACAATAGCCCCATCTGGCAAAATGTGCTAACCTCAGCTACCACTCTCTCTGTGAAGCTGCCTTTACTGGTTCCTACGTGTTTTTGTACTTTGTATACATTTTCACAACAGTACTTCTCAAGTGGGATTACACTGATTTGCAGGGACTGCAGTGGTTTGTGTATCTGCCCGCCTCCCCGCTGACAGCAAGACCTTGGAGAAGGGGACTATACTTCATTCCTCTCTGAAACTTCCAGACTGTGCACATTGTTTAATTCTTAGGAGTTTCTTAAAAATGTCGTCTTCTTTTCTCTCTCTTTCTTTCCCTCTCCTTTCTTTCTTTCCATGAGAAGTTATTATATATGGTATCTCATGTCATCTGTTTTGTTGAGTGTATAAATTTTTACATTTGCAAATGAGGGAATGAATGGAAAAGCATTCCATTCATGGTGCCCTTTGATGAGACCAGAAGTATGATCACTGAGGCATGGGAGCTGCAGCCAAGTGTTTGTCACTTTCTAATCACTCCTGTTTCTCTAGATTTTGGTCACACCCAACTTGGTATTGACTTAGTATTTTTCGTTTAGAGTAAATGCACTGTTTCTCACTCTCAAAAATTCAGCATTCTGTCCATGAAGTCATACACCTAGTATGCAAAGTTATGTGTTTCCAATCCACATTCAACACCTAAGTATATAAACCCTGAATGTTCCCTCGTACCCCACCCACACTACGAAAGACACTGTCCTCACTTTCCTGTGGCTGATGCACCACATTGGAGTGAGGGCGCAGTTCAGATTTTAAATTGCTCTCCATCTGGCTCTTGGCCTTCTCCTCCTGCCTGATGTCCTGCTTCCAGCCCAGACAGACACATCTTCCTGCCTCTGGACTTCGTTCCTCTTGGGATCCTCCTGGAAAGTTATCTTCTTCATGTACCCAAACTCCAATTAGAAAACCTTCCCTCACCCTCAGCCCACCCTGAACTCCTCCTGCTTTAGACCATTTAACTCAGCATGCAATTATATACCAAGTAGCCCTCATTTTCTCTGAGAACAGTAGGCTTCTTCCTATATATGCATTCACTCAAGGAGTGAATATTAACCTACTGTGAATATGTTTTCTAGCCACTTTTCTATATCATTTTCAGCTCAATAGGCTGATGTAAAAATTCACCAATTTGAGATACCATTGTCTGCTTACATGAATTTGGTAAATAGATACTTTTTTCCTAGTTAACTTTGTGATTCAGGGAGGAATTCACCTCCAAGGAGATTGAATTTAATATTTTTTAAAAGAATAATATTTGGGGGGAAAGTTCATTAGGTCATGATGTTGTGCCCAGATCATGGGGTACCCTTCATAAATCACCCAAAAACCAAGTCCGATGCAAAAGCAAGAGGCGTTCTATTCACAAACGCGGATTTGGGCTTCTCATTCCTGTCTCAGCAGGAGGATCAAGAAGCCCCATCTGCAGAGGGAAGAGCAGTTTTAAGGATACAGAAAAGAAAAGGGAGGAGGAATAGGGGCTTAGGGACCTAAACAATGTTTGAGTTGGGCTGATTGCTTAGGGGAAAGATTTACTACTACCGGGGCAGTTATCACTCGGGGAAGACACACTGGAGCCAGGGGTGAGGGAGGAGGGGGTGAGGGAGGAAGCAGGTGGCCTATCACCTTTGGTACTCAGCTGCAGCTGCAAATTGAAGGCTGCAGGGTAAAGTGGGGTCAGTGAAGGCTGTGAGACAAAATGGAGTTAGCTTGGTCCTTTCCTTCCCCCCTTTTCTAGTGCATAGAAGATCCAATCATGGGTCTCCAGCAGGTTCTACGGGCCCTAGCTCTATGCCATTGCCAGTGAATCCAGAGCTGAGAGGAGTATATTGTGCCCGTAAAACCATTATTTGAACTGCATTGATCCTGGATTGGATGAGGGCTAGTAACTTGTTAATTATGCAGGGACCAAAAGTCAACAGTAGTAATAGGATTACAAGTGGACCTGCTATAGTCAAAATTAAGGTTGTGAGCCAGGGGGATTTGCTGAACACAGATTGATACCAGCCCTGGGATTGTTTCTGTTCGAATTTCCTTTTACGCAGATTCTCTCTTACTAATTCCATTGATTGCTTAACTACTCCAGAGTGATCAGCGTAAAAACAGCATTTTTCTTTTAAGGCTGCGCACAATCCACCTTGCTGAAGGAACAGCAAGTCCAGCCCCTGCCTGTTTTGGAGCACTACTTCAGAGAGGGAAGTTAGAGATTCTTGAAGGTGGGAGATGGAATTTTCAATTCTTTCTATATCTAAGTCTATTGCAGCACGCAAGGCACCATAGTTTTTATCTTGGAGAACTAAGGATGAGATTCCTGTACCTGTCCCTGCTATGCTAAGTCCCATGAGTGCCCCGACCCGCAGGACTAATTCAGCAGGGACCTGGGATATGAAGGGAAAGAGTGGGGGGGGGGGGACAAGAGACACAAAAAACCGGGAGCAAGACAGGATTCTGATCAAACTCCCCTGATCAAACTCCCCAGAACTTTATTTTTCAACAGCCATATAAACACAAGCGGAGGGGGAAGGTGTGCTCAGAGGTATGAGGGGGTGGGGAATTCCAGGAGCAGGTGTGATGTTTTTAGTGTCTGGAATCAAGTTCCTGGAGCCAAGGGTAACAATGCCTTACTCGTCCTTAAATGCTTTCCAGCTGTGACTATTCCTTTTAAACCGGCTATGGATATTCCTGATAAGCTTAAACCGGCTATGAATATTCCTGATAAGCTTAAACTCAGGTTTTCGGCTCCTGGCACATGAGCATGGCTAGGGTGATTGCAGTGACCGGTTCTCTTTCAATTCTATTACTTGTACTCATAGCGGTTCATATGCTCGGTACAGATCTTCTTCTGAGTGATAGAGCAGCTATCACTGGGGATGAGCTGTACCAATACACAAAAATCTCAGGTTAGGTTAAGAATTGCCCCATGTAAGCATGGGGTGACTCCTGTAGAGCAAGCACACCAGGAATTGTTGGCAGGAATCACATACCCTCTTCCATCCCAGAAGAAAGTTTGATTGCATAAATGCTGGTATTGGGGGGGTGTTTGACCTATACAGGTCCTTGTCCTAGAATGGACTGTAAGGTAACTCATGGCCCAGACTGCTGCCACAGGCATTCACTAGCTTGGGAACTAACTTTAGGTTTACTTATTAGGGCAATTCCCTCATTATAAGGGGGTTTAGCTTCTACACACAACCAACAAGACTTACTAAGGTCTGGCCTGGAAGTGTTTAAAACCTGGTACGTAGCAGCAGCTAATTTCCAAAGTGGATCAGGATCTGAGGTAGATGCAAATGTGTGGTTTAGAATCAAAACTTGAGTGCTGAGTGCTTGGCCTGGGGAGCTAGGGGAGTCGGGGGACTTAGGTGTGGCTACAGGGGGAGGTTTAAGCACCATGTTGGGACCTACTGCAGCGGGCCTGTCATTAACTGGGGTGTATATGACTCTGAGTTGGAAAACAGCACCTGGATCTGTGTAAGCCGAGTCATACAATTGTATATCCCACAATTTGCCACGTTCCCATTCCACTGACTGTTTTCCTTTTTCAGTGAAGTTGATGCTAAGCTTATCACATCTGGGGTTTTCTTCTGGGTTACAGGTCCCTGGTTTCATGGGAGAACATTTATGTTTTTGCTTTACTTCAATTAAATTTCCTTTTCTAGGGGGGTCCCACCATATTTGCCCAGTGAAGACACAGTCCCATGACTTACAGAAATCGTAATATGCTCCTCCACATTTATCAGGAAGGTGCCTGGGGATATAAATCCACTTGGTCATTTTAGGACGACACCAAAGTCTGGTGATGCCTAATAAATCATGGAGGTCTACTACGGGCTCCAGGAACCAAGTACCTTTAGGGTGAATTCCAGAGGTTTGGTTGAGCACAGTTCCTGTGCCAGCATGAGTAAGTAGCCATGTTACTTGAATGGGATGATGGGGGTTGGTAGTGAGGGAAATAGACCATAAGGCAGAGCAAGTCAGTAAGTAATACACATACAGTAACTTTAGGGGTCCTGGCATTTCTGCAGCTTGAGTTTCAGTAGATTGTCAGTGTCCCGGCGGAGTTTCCACTGGGGGGTGGAGTCCTCTTTGGTAGTGAACGGGTCAGCTAGGTGAGTGTGCGTGTAAGGTATCCAGGAGGTGATGCCGTCAACCTTGAGTATAGTGGGGGTGACAAGGACCCGGGTGTACGGGCCCTTCCACCGGGGCTCCAGCGCCTCTTGCTGGTGACGTTTCACATACACTCAGTCTCCAGATTGGAAAGTGTGCAGTTCAGGGACAGGTCCCGAGTGGTAGAGGGCTATGAGTCTCTCCCAATCAGCTTATTGTGCCTTTTGGTAAAAATGCAAAGTTACTGCATAATCTTTCCAAGTTTTAAGGTCAGGATCCTCTGAGGTAAGGGCCTTGCAGTATAACTTAGGGATTATAGGGGGTTGCCTCCCAAAGAGAATTTCATAGGGAGCTTTCCCTATTAAGTAGGATGAGTTTCGCACCCAGTACAGGGCAAAGGGGAGGAGAGACACCCAGTCACCACCAGTCTCTATGATTAATTTGGTCAAGGTCTCTTTTAGAGTGCGGTTCATGTGCTCTATCTGCCCTGAACTTTGGGGCCAATAAGCACAATGCAATTTCCAATTAGTCCCCAAGGCTTCTGCCAAACTCTGCATTCTCTGAGAAGCAAAAGCTGGGCCATTATCTGACCCTATCTGATTAGGGATCCCAATCCTAGGCATCATCTTCTAATATTTTCTTTACTGCTACCTGTGTAGTTTTGTTTTTGGTAGGAAATGCTTCTACCCATCCTGAGAAAGTGTCTACAAAAACAAGGAGATATTTATATTCATATTTACCTGGCTTAATTTCAGTAAAGTCCACTTCCCAGTACGCACCTGGCTCTGTTCCACGCTCCCTGGACCCTGGACTGTGGGGGATAAATACACTGTTAGTCATAATACATACTTTGCATGAAGCTATAATTTCATCAATTTTGGCATTTTGGTTTTGTATCTTGATTTTGGCGTGTCGTAGCAAGTCTTTCATTTTGCACGACCCCTGGTGGGTGGAGGAGTGGATTTTATTGAGGATTTCCTGTCTCAGGTTTGCCGGGATGAGCACTTTGTCATCACAGGTGACGTACCATCTGCTGTACTTTTCAGGGGAGTGGGCCTGTGGGATTTGCTTTATCTATTCTAAGTCCTCTGGGCTATACTCTGGAGATAGTGGGAGTGTTGGGGGCCCGGGGTCTAGCAACACGGTAGTAGGAAGCTCTTGGGTAACTGAAGTGGCTATAGTTTTGGTGACCTAGTCAGCTCTCCGGTTGCCTCTGGCCACAGGGGAATCGCCCGGCTGATGGCCGGGGCATTGGATGATAGCTAGCTTCCGGGGAAGCCATAAGACTTTTAGGAGGTTAAGTATTTCTTCTTTATTTTTAATAGTCTTTCCTTCTGCTGTGAGGCGAACATTACCTGGCTCTGGGGGCTAGCAGGAGGCTGAAGAAGGCATCTTTTAAGTCGAGAACCATACTCAATCAGGGGTGAGAGCACTTAGTGTATAAGGGTTTGGGACAGTGGGGTGAATGTCTGGTACCCGCTTGTTGACCTCTCTTAGGTCCTAGACTGGTCAATAGTCAGTAGTTAGTGGCTTTTTTACAGGCAACAGGGGAGTGTTCCATGCAGATAGACAGGGCACTAGTATCCTGCTCTTAGAAAGTCTCCGGATGTGAGGCGTGATGCCCCACCGGGCTTCTTGAGACATAGGATAGTGCCGCACTCATATGGGTTCAGCCATCAGCTTGAGCTCTACGATGACCAGTGGTCAGTGGGCAGCTAGCCACACTCCTCCAGACTCAGTCCAGGCACGCAGTTAGGTTTTCAGCCATACAGCGATATCTGTCAGCTGATTGTTCTTAGGCTGCTGCTGGTGCAGTCTGTACTCATCTTCAAGTTGTAAGGTAAGTACTTGTATGGGACTCCCATACTGATCTGTGACAAGGGGTCCTTCATCTTTGAAGATGATATGAGCCCCTACTTTAGTAAGGAGGTCTCGCCCAAGGAGGGGGTAGGGGTAGTCTGGAATAACCATGAACACGTGGGATACCTGGCCCATGCCCAAGTCCACAGTCCTTCAGGTAGTCCATGAATATTGTTTGATGCCTGTGGCCCCCTGGATCCATGATTTCTGGGTGTCCATAGGGCTGTGGTCCTGGGTCAGGACCAAGTGCTGGGCCCTGGTATCCACTAGGAAATTTATTGGGGTCCCCTCCACTCTGAGAGTTACCTGGGGCTCGGGGAGGGGTGATGAGTCCTGACCTCCCTATCCTTCGAGCCCGCTTAGCTCCAAGACTGGCACTGAGTGGGGGCATGAACGTCTGGGGGTCTGTTTCTTGGGGCACTCACGGGCCCAGTGTCCACGTTCCTTACAATAGGCGCACTGGTCTTTTTGGAGGCAAAGTCTTTCCCTGCCTGGGGAGCCTTCCTTACCTCCTGTCGCCAATCAGCGCAGTCATCTTTCTTTTTCATCCAGAGTCGCAGCTGTGGAGGCTATGAGGATCCTGGCCAATTCCTGGGTCTGTCTTCTAGCCGCCTTCGTTTGCTTTTCCTCAGGAGTTTCCCGGTAGTTATAGACTTTTTCAGCTACTTCTAAGAGATCCTGTAAGGACTTCTTGCCTAGTCTATTCTCTGCAACTTACGTTTAACGTCTGGAGCTGACTGGTTAACAAAGAACATGACAACTGCTGGTCTATTCTCTACAGCTTCAGGATCTAGGGGAGTGTGCATGTGGAATGCCTCCATGATTCTTTCTAAGAAAACTGCGGGGGGTTCTGTCTTTTCCTGCTGCATATTACCTATCTTGGCCAAATTATTTGGCTCTCTAACTGCTTTACAGAGACCCTTCATTAGAGTCTGGCGGTAGGCTTGGAGTCTCACCTGACCTGTTCCCATATTAAAATTCCACGTGGGACGCGTGAGGGGAAAGGTTGCATCTATGAGAGCCTGATCGGTGGCGGGATTCCCATCTGGACCCTCAATGGCCTTCCTGGCCTCAGCCACGATGCAGTTTCATTCCTCCGTGGTAAAAAGGACCTGTAAGAGCTGCTGACAATCATCCCAAGTGGGCTGATGAGTAAAAAGAATCGAGTCTAAGAGGTCAATTAAAGCAGTAGGTTTTTCAGAGAATTTAGGATTCTGCATCTTCCAGTTATAAATATCACTTGTGGCAAAGGGTCAATAGTGATATTCTTGGTTTGGAGGGTTTGCTCTATCGGGGGGTGGGGGGCCCACTGCATGAAGGGACAGCACGGTGGAGTCAGCAGCCGGATCGCACAGGGCTCTACGGCGAGTGTGGGGTGGGCTCTGGAGATTACTCCCTGGACCTGGGGCTGGAGTGGCCTCGTTGCCTGGTGGACTCAGAGGGACAGGTGCCCCCAGAGGTGAGGGTTGATAAGGAGGGGGAAAAAGCACTTCTGGATCAGTTCCTCCTTGGAGGACTGGGCAAGGGGCAGTGGGTTCAGAAGACTTCTCTTTTTTCTCCTTCAAGGCTAGGAGCTTGGCCACTTCTTTGTCTGGCAAGGAAAGAAAATGTTTTAACCATGATGGCAGATCCTCCACAAGGTCCTGCCAAGCACTTATATATGGGATTTGATCCGGGTGCCCGCCGGTCCCAGATCAGACTATATCTTTGACCTGAAAGATAGTGGGGGGATGAAAAGTGCCAGCGGGTGGCCATCCATCGTATAATGCAGGCCATTCATTCCTGCAAGGAGTTACAAGTTTATTTCTAGCCGTACTCTCCGGCTTTGTTTTTGAAATCCTGGAAATGAGCCAAAGTTAGGGAAAGGGGTGTCACCTGCATCTATCCCATGTCGCCCTCTAAATATAACAAGACCCACACAAAACAAATAGCACACAAGACACTTCCAAAAAGCAAGAGCCTGCCCTTGCGGGTTTCCAGGCAAAACTGAAAATGAGACAACAGTGTAACTTTACGCAGCGGTCACAACCCACCTTATCTCTCAATCAGAGGAATTGCCTGGTCTTCTTGACCAGGGACTGGGGTTTCCATGTTCCAGTCTTCCATCCACGGGACGCTTCCTCTTCTACTCTGTTGGGGATCCCACGTCTCAACTGTAGACTTAACAAATGAAACCAACACAGAATAGGACAAGACAAATAGACAATACTGGCACACACGCACTCACCTCCGGAATAGGTTCTCGGTGACTTTGGGGGGCAAATCCCGGATGAGCCCCCAAATGTTGTGCCCAGATCGCAGGGTACCCCTCATAAATCACCCGAAAACCAAGCTCGATGCAAAAGCAAGAGGCATTTTATTCACAAACGCAGATTTGGGCTTCTCATTCCTGTCTCAGCAGGAGGATCAAGAAGCCCCGTCTGCAGAGGGAAGAGCAGTTTTAAGGATACAGAAAAGGGGAGAGGGGATAGGGGCTTAGGGACCTAAACAATGTTTGAGTTGGGCTGATTGCTTAGGGGAAAGATTTACTGGGGCCGTTATCACTGGGGGCAGACATACTGGAGCCAGGGGTGAGGGAGGAAGCAGGTTGCCTATCACCTTTGGTATGCAAGCAGGTGGCCTATCACCTTTGGTATGCAGCTGCAGCTGTAAATTGAAAGCTGCGGGGCAAAGTGGGGTCAGTGAAGGCTGTGAGACAAAATGGAGTTAGTTTTAACAAAATGGAGTTAGCTTGGTCCTTTCAATGACATGGTGTTTTTTTGTTTGTTTGTTTGTTTTTTGGGACATGGTCTTGCTCTGTTGCAGTGGTGCAGTGCAGTGGTGTGATCTTAGTTCACTATAACCAAAATCCTGGGCTCAAGTGATCTTCCTGCTCAGCTTCCTGAGTAGGTTGGACTATGCCAACTATGACCAGCCAATTGTTTTTAATTTTTTCTTATAGAGATGAGGGTCTCACTATGTTGCTCAGGTTGATCTCAAATTCCTGACCTCAAATGATCTTCTTGCCATGGCCTCCCAAACTGCTGGCATTACAGACGTGATCCCCTCACCCAGACCCAGTACACTAATTTTTATCAGCTTGTCATTTTGTCTTTGAACCAGTTAAGGACACTTCAGAGCCTGCGTGTCTTTCTTTGTGCCTGGAAATTTAGTAGCAGATGTGGATGGGGCATGTGAATGTCAGTATTTTGTTCTCAGCCCATCAATGAACTCACTTAGTAGATCCTGAGAAAGAAATACCCAGGGGAAAATAACATGAATACTGTCTATGAGGAAGAGCATAGCACAATGGAGAGAGAACCAGAGAGCCAAAGAAAACAGGGCTCCTGGGATTCACGCTCACTCACATTTCCTTTCTGGGAGACCTCAGCAATGGGGTTTGACCTCTTTGGCATTTATTTACCTCCTCTGTAAAAGGTAAGAAATGGATTAGATTGGCCAGATATATTTTTACTTTTTGTTAGCAGAAAAATCTTTTCTTCTTATTTTTTATTTTCTGCTTAATTAAATTTTATGTTACAACACAATGTCCACATAAGATAAAAATGCAGATGCTCAGGTGAAGAGGATTTGGGGTGGGAGGATAGTGACTTGGCCCTTCTTGCAGGAGTCTCCGAGCTGCCCAGAGTGGCATCATCACATTCACATTTCAGTAGCTCACTGTGACTGTTGAGTAAAAGACACGTTCAAGGAGGCAAGACTGCAGGCTCAGAGAAGCATAGGCGT
Source organism: Loris lydekkerianus (assembly GCA_963574355.1). Taxonomy (NCBI): domain Eukaryota; kingdom Metazoa; phylum Chordata; class Mammalia; order Primates; family Lorisidae; genus Loris; species Loris lydekkerianus. The sequence continues at coordinate 14,638 of CAUYPK010081994.1, forward strand.
CGTTGTTGTGAGCTGGATGAAGAGGAGAGCTGGGTGTTTAGTGTCATGTCCCAGGGCAGGGTGGGGTAGAGGAGGAGGTAGCCAGCCAGGCTCCAGTGGGGACAGGTGCTCAGCTACCCAGCCTCATCAAGCACCAATGTGTTTGGTTAGCCACACACTTCATAAAAACAAGGAGAGGTTGGACCGAGAACTGATCCCACACAAAGGGAGGATCTAAGAGTTGACCCAGGTGCAGATAATGCAATGTGTGCAGGACCTGCTCGTCCAGGATGACCCGCAGCCTTGGCACCACTTGGGAGCTTGCCGGGCTCCACCCTAGACCTGCTAACCCCAAACCGGCATTTGGCAAGGTCCCCGAGGATTGCAGTGCCCGTTGGAGTTTGGGAAAACTGTTAGTGGAAAAGCACTTCAGAGACAGATAAGCCTCCTCCAGATTCTAAGATGCTCCATTTGCTGGTATTGACTTTGGCCAAATCGCTTTCCTTTTCTAAATTTTCTCCTCCACACCACCAAGGCCATAATGCTCACCCCACAGGAACTTTGTGGGATAGAGACAGTGTGAGCCAAAAATCAGTGTGTGCAAAAAAAAAGAAAAACAGTTACAAAGCCTGCACAGGCACATCCCTCCATTCCTCCATAGTCAAGCAGAGAAGGAGGGAGTGCGGATGGAGTGCTGGATCTCCAAGCATTTCTGGCTCGAATTTTTAGTTTTCAACATTCTGTCTTCTCCAGTAAGGGAAATTCATCAGACCTTCTTTAGAGGCAGGCAAAATATTTTTCTTTTAAATTGACGATTTCCAAGAATATTTGACATCCCTTCATAGTACAAGGAAAGAGCATGGACTTTCTATTCTAACAGACCTGAGTTTGACCCCCCTTTGCACTTCCTACCTATGCAATGTTGAGTGACCTCCTGAACTTTAGTTTTTCTCACCTGTAAAATGAGGAAAATAAAATCTTCCAAATGTTTGTGAGGGTTAAATGAGATATGACGTGGAAAGAAAAGCCTAGTTCTTTTTATCAATACCCATCCTCCCTCCTTTCCACCCATGATTGTTTTCTGTTTCCTATTATTACAAGACCCCTTTTGGCCAAAACCTTGGTGAGAATCATGACATAGGAACATTCGACAAAAATTTAGCGTGCTCACACGTGCCAGGTGCTCTTCTGGGTACTTGGGATGGAGCAGGCCTGGGTCTGCTTCAATGTCGGGCTCATACTCCCCCCTCCCCAGGCATCCTGTGGGTTGCACCTGTGCTGGGCACTGTCCAAGGTGCTGGGGGTGTGATATGTCTGGAGTTGATTCATTTTTCGGTTTCGTTTCCCTTGCCTGTAGGTTGCACCATGGCTACCAAACCGGAACAGGACAGAGATTTATTCTCCATGGGGTGGGGTACATCAAGATCTGTAGTCATTTTGATGGGTTCATAAACCTTCTCCATTTATGTTTCAGAAATAAGGCTCACTTCACAAGGTCTTTGCACCCTCTATTAAAAATACACCCACAAGCATACATGTGACTAAGCAAATTAATAACATAAACAAGACTGAAAATATTTAACCTCCTTAGGAGAAAAAACTGTTTTTCTGGGAGCCTGGCAGGGCCATTTGCATACAAATACTTAATGGGTTGCTTTTAAATGATCCTTTTCAGTTTATTGAAGCAGGCCTGGCCAGAGTTCTCCTTGGCAGCTCTTGGTTAGTTATTAGTCGGAGCCACTGCACACAAGCTGGAAAGACATCCAAATGCACTTAGTGGAAGATATTCAATAGTTGAGCCTCCCTGTGTATTACATAGGCTTCCACTCCCAGGAGGTGGAGATTCAGTGAATCAGCATTGCAGGCTGGCCATTAAGACATTGTGGCTAAATGCACACAGCACCTAGCAACAAGAAACACGTCTGATGAATGAATGAAGTAGCTTGGTTTCTTCCCTCTCCCCTCTGGATATTCTTTGAGGACCCTCTGCAGTAGTGTGTGGGTGAAAGTTTAACAACCAACTCCAGGCAGGGGAGGGCAGAGCCCTGATTTGTAGTGTTTGTGTATTTCTCTGGTGTAAATTACTTCCCTGTGGTAAATTTCAAGCTTCTGACATGAATGGGGCAGAGAGGCACAGCATTATATAATATTTCTTTTTTAAATTATTTATTAAATCATAACTATGTAAATTAATGCATTTATGGGGTACTATGTGCTGATTTGATATACAGAAGGTTTGGGGGGGATCCAACCTAATGTGCATAATGCAATGATACATTTCTATACTATTAAGAATAGAGTATGAATGTTTTTGCCACAACAGATAAGTAAGCAGAGAGACAGTTATGTTAAATATAATGTTTCCACCATACAGATACAAAAGAGGTAAAGAATTTCATTGAAGGGTGGCAGGTTCAGGCTGGCTGCAGACAGGAGCCTGGGGAACAGTGAAAAGACCTCGATTAGAGATGGGACACAGCAGGGCCACATCTGCTGCAGTCTTTCAGGACAAGAGGGACCTTCCCCAAACCTTTGAATCTTATAATCCCCCTCCCCCCTTTAAAAATCTCCATGAAGAGAAGAAAACCAAACTTAGATTTATCTTCTACTATGAAGCATGACACTGCCTTACCTATACTTGTTTCTGTTGTTGTTAACTGGTTATAGTTAACTTTGATTATAAATAATTTTCTTTCTCCCACACTCTTAGTGTTAACGGCATGTTTCTTTCATGTGCCGAATCTCATGGAATCTACATACAAATTGTATGAGATAAACGTTATTACTCCAATTTTTCGGGTGATAAAATAGAGGTTCAGAAAGATTAAATGACTTCCTAAGTTTGCACAGCTACAGATTGGCTGAATGGGGACTTAAATGTAGGGGACGAGGCTGCCTTCTCCAGCCAGGGTCAGGTGTATCCACAGGTGTATCCACTTCCCAGAAGCCCAACTGACAATCTGCATTACAGGTGACGATGGGACGTGGTCAGGTGCCCCACAGAGGGAATCCCAGCACCTGTGGATGAGAAGAGGCCAGAGAATTTTCAGACCCAACCCTAGAAGGGGTTAGCTGGGTGGGGGGTTTCCAAGTCCCATCATTCAGTAGCTATTCCTGGAGACCTAAGGCATCCCGAACATTGTCCCCAGGTCCCCCAGCTGTGGCCTGGGGTGTATTACCCAGTCTGGCACGTTGTAGGGTAGAGTTAATGAGGTAGTGATAGGGAAGTGCTTTGTCACTCCATGTGTGGTAGTATCATTTTTCTTTCTCAGGTAGTATATTCATCAAAACAAAGACTCTTTCAAATAAGGAACTCTCCTAATCCATTGCTTCATGAATGATGCCAGTGTGTGTGTGTGTGTGTGTGTGTGTGTGTGTGTGTGTGTGTGTGTAGTGGAGAGAGGGCAGGTGGAGAGAGGGACCCCCTCAGGGATGAATAACTAGGCAGGGATGACCCTCATCCGTGTCACCCACAAGGCCTCTATCGTTTCTCCTATAATATTGATTGGATTTCTGCCTAAGATTTATTTTCAAATAATGAATTCTGCTCCTACAAGAAAGAAGAAGAGAAGGGATGGAAGCTGGGAAGAAACTAAGAAGAAAGAAGGAAAAGAGAGAGAAAAACACAAACACTGGCCTGGTTCCTTCAAAATCGTCTTCAGTTGCAGTGACAAGTTTTGCCACTTGTTTCCAGGATCACATCAACTGCACCAATTGTGAGCTGTGCCTAAGTAGAACTAGAAAGCATCTAGTTTCTTGGAAGAAGCTAGCTTAGAGAGGGGAGGTAAAGTGACTTGTCCCAGGTCAGCCAGGAGCTTTCGGCCCCACGTCTCCCAACTCTGATCCCAGGTCCTTTCACTACCCTGCACTCTGTGCCTGGAATTTTCTTTCTAGTGAAGACTAGTGTGTGTACAGTACACTAGCCAGGTACATTACTTCTGAGTCATTATCTACACTTTTCATCTGTATTTTTTTTTCCTTGTCCTCATTTCAAGGAGAAAACTTAGCGTCCTCATCTCTATAGAGAAGGGGAAAATCCCATCTGAATGCTGCACTCACCACGACTTTCTCATGAAGCTCCTAAGTCAGCCTTGAGGAGGAATCACTTACTCCGTCCCCATTAAAGCCCCACGGGGTTAAGGGGACCTTGATAAATGGATCCAGGGTCTTTGTTACTGTGGCTAGGATGCTTTTCAAATCAGGGCTGGGCCTATGCAAAGAGCCTGTGATCCAGGGAGAGGCAAGGGAAGCTTTACCACCAGCTCAGTGTCCTGGCATGATGTGCTCTTCCCAGGAGCCGAGTGTAACTGGAGTTGGGTTGGGTCTTTGGGCCTGATCTGGCATGTAATCAGCAGCTAACCTCAGACGTGGCATGCTGAAAAGGCCTGTTCTTCCAAAGTGGCAAAGCTCTTTCAAGGAGACCAACTCCAGCAGATGGAGGGAGTGGGAAACCAAAGTCAGAATCCTTCTCCCAAGGTGGTTGGTGGGGGTGGGGGGGAAGCATTAGAAAGTTGTAGAAGGAGAGTGGGACCTTGGTCAGTGACAGAGCCTTCCGTGCTGCTAGTCAGACATTGAGATGACCTAGCTGGGACAGGTGACACTCTGGCAGCAGAAGTGAGCTCCCCAAATGATTGCAGTAGCTGGAGATAGGTGCTAGGTCTAAGAAGATGAAACTGAACAGTGGATGGTAAATGTGAAGGCCTGTATTTAGGTCCGCGTTGAAGCCATTCACACAAGTACTGATAGAGAACCCATGGTTTCATAAAAATAAATGTGAAAAAATTCAGAGCTTTGGTTTTGCATAAGTTCAGTTTAAAAAGGCAGCAGTGTTGTGGGAGTGTCCCAAACTCCAGGGAGGTCGGAGGCTGTCTGGGCAGGCTTGTGGCGTGACCGGGAGCTCCCCTCCTCCACAGACAGCACTGGGCCACACTTGGTAGCTGTCAAGGGCTGTGTCTCAGGGTTGCCTTCAAGGTCAAGGAAGGTGGGGCTCAGGCCTGGAGACTGTGCCGAGGGAGGGGAGGAGGACTTGTCTGTGGGAAGAGGCACAGGGCAGGGTACTTTGTAACCTGGTCCCCTGCCAGGAGTCTCCTTCTTACGTGGACCTGCCACCTGCCTGAGCTCATGGAAGGGGATGTCCTTTCACTCAACATGGGTCAGATAGGCCTTGTGCACAGATGTAAGGGTCACTACAGGATACAGGTAGAGTAGAACACGTCTCAAAGACAATAATCAGGAGGTCCCGCCGTAAGCCCACCCAGACAGTCCCGAATTCCCTGGAGGTTGGGGCACTCGCATGACATTGCTAACTTTTCAAAGTGAACTTACCTAACACTGAAATCCTGACTCTTTTTTTCACGTTGATTATTATGAAACCACAGATCATGTATCAGTGACTATATAATTGACTTCCTACAACGTACAGAGCTGTAAAATAACTCAAAGACAATGACAGACTTGAGTCAGAGAACATGGAAGGATGCGACCTAATCAATGTGTACTTTTCTATAAAAGCAAAATATTTTTCATACATATATTAGTCTATTTTTGCCCATCTTGAAAATGGCAATAATATATCAATGGTTTGCTGTGAAGATTAACAAAATGATGCATGCCTTGCACTTTGCTCAATGCTGGACAAAGGGCATGATGTCAGTGAAGGGGCTGTGGGCTTGAGAAATGGGTGGACGGATGGAAGACCCACTGTGATAGGAGCCACGTGACAGGTCCACGTCTCTGCCTTGGGAAGCTGCCAACCATGGTTCCTGTGCAGAGCTTCACAAGTAACAGCCATTGACTGTGTGTCACCCTCTTTTAAAGGATTATCTTTTAATTTTCACAACTCCCTGGATGTAAATATAACTCCCCCCTTGTCCTGCTGATGATAGTAGGGTATACAGACTTTACGATGGTCTCCATGACCTTCTTTCCAACATACAGGATAGCATCCAAGTGTAGCACCACTTTGCTGCAGTCTTTCTCTCTCCATTGCTGGCTCTGGAAGCGAGTGGCAGACACTCGCTGTAGGCTCGTGTGCTTCTGTGATGGTGACCTGAGGGAGACAGCAGTCACAGTCACCCAGCCAGACTCGGGAGCTCTCCGAGGGAGCTGGGGACAGACCCCTTTTGGAGAGCAGCTCTCAACCCTGACTATACCTGATGCCACTATCCCAATGCTGGTTTCCAACATTGCTCCACCCAGAGCAAGAAGTCAGAAGATGTGTGGGTTGAGGGCGTTTGTTAAGATTTGTAGGTGACTTTCATTTGCAGCTACCTTTGCATACCACGGTTCTAGGATGTGATCATCCCCAGGAAATCCCAGTCATCATTATATCCTTAAAGAAGGTTCTTGTTAAAAGGAAATGTTTTGGAACAGGTGAAATTATTCATACGGATATAGGACATAACTTATACCTATGTGTACTCACGTGCACACATGCACACACACACAGGTGCTCCTTGACTTGTGAGGAGTTGTGTCCCAATAAAATCATCACAAATTGAATGTAGCATTAGGCCAAGAATGCATTTAGTACATCTGACCCCCACCTAACATCATAGCTTGGCCTCACCCACCTTAAACATGTTCAGAACACTTTTACTAACCTATACTTAGGGAAAATCACCAAAAGCCTATTTTGTAAAAAACATTGAATAGCTCATGTAACTTACTGAACACTGTATAGAAAGTGAAAAATAGAATGGTTGTATGGGTCTTTAAAGTCCAGTTTCTACTGAATGTGTATCATTGTTGCACTGTGGTAAAGTTGAAAAGTTATAAGCCAGCTTGGCGCCTGTAGCTCAAGCGGCTAGAGTGCCAGCCACATACACCGGAGCTGGCAGGTTCAAATCCAGCCTTGGCCTGCCAAACAACAATGACAACTACAACCAAAAAATAGCCAGGCATTGAGGCAGGCACCTGTAGTCCCAGCTACTTGGGAGGCTGAGGCAAGAGAATCACTTAAGCCCAAGAGTTTGAGGTTGCTGTGAGCTGCGATGCCCCGGCACTCTACCCAGGGCAACAGCTTGAGACTCTGTTGAAGGAAGGAAGGAAGGGAGAGAGGGAGGGAGGGAGGGAGGGAGGGAAGGAAGGAAGATGATAAGCTGAACTGCTGTATAGGTTTGGGGATTTTTATATGATGCAAGATTTTTTAATATACGTGTGTGTGTGTACACAGGTGGCCCTAAATAGCTCAAAAATAATGAACAGGACTAGAATCTGATAGCCCAGACCAGGCACAATTTTCCACTGAAATACAAACATTTTTTTTTACATGCAAATCTCCTTGCCTAAGGAGGTTAGACCCCTTTCAGCTGGCGACAGCCATCTTCCCCAAGTGCTCTGACAAAGGTTGCTAGGAAGGAAAGAAGTAAGGCAAGGATGAATGGCAGGAGCTTAGAGAGTGAGGAGGCACCTTGCAGAGTGGTCAGATTCTTCCCAAAGGTCAAGACTGACAGAGACCAGTGACTGGAACCCTTGGCTGCCCATTATTCTCAGAGAAAGTGGGGACTGACAGAAGGACACCCAGGGTGTCTGGAAGACAAACTCCCATAAGTGGCCCATCTGTCCTCCTATGCCAGTAAATGGTCCCCGAGAAAGGGCCTTTCTGCTGCCTGCTCATGACTGTTCCCAAGTAATTGAACCCCCGGGACCTGTGCTGGGCCACACTCTGTCTGGTCTGCTTCCTTCTACATAGCCTGCAGCGCCAAATCTCCCTGCTACACCTTCTGATGCCAAAAAAAATTACAAACCTGTTCCAGATCCAAAAAGTATCTTCTGGAGAGGTCCGGAATAAGCCTGAACAGAAGGCCTACTATGTGCTAGGAACAGTGCTAGAATTGTGTGTGTGAGCTCTCATTTGATTCTCCAGCTGACGTCTTACAGCTGCTCTAAGAGGTCGGTTGGTTAGACCCATTTTGCAAATAAGGAAATTGAGTCTTAGCGTCGACTTTCCAATATTACCCAGAGAGTTGGTAGCACAGATCTGAAATATTTTCTGTCTCTAATATTATTTCCTCTTGCTACCCTTTTTTTTCTACATCTCAAAACGTATGCAGCCTGTCCTTATTTTCTGAGGGCCCTTCCAGGTAAATGTGTGCCTCCTGCATGACGTTTGACACCAGTCCTGGGAACTGGGGACAAGTATGACCAAGGGAACCCAAGCCGAGGTAACTCGCTGCTCCAGTGGCTAGTGAGGACCTTCCTCCATTTTTCCCTTAAGGAAAGGGACCAGCCTATGGAACAGGTGAAAGGAAGGGGTTTCCACAATGCAGGTCCTGTGCATTTTTGAAATTGCTGCTGTTATCTGCCAACCACAGAGAACTTAGAAGGGCGCTGTTGACCATCCTGTGCCTGGGCAGAGTAGCATGTGGCATACCCATGCTAATGCTGGCACTGTCCATGGGAGTCTTTAGCTTCCTTATAAGGCCATAAGTATCTGAAGGGTAGAACTGTATTTTGGGCCACCTCTGTACTTGACCTAGGGCTTGGTATAGCATAATTGCTCAGTAAACGTGTATTGAACAAAGGACTGAGTGAAAGAATGTAAAATCCAGGGGCATTTAGAGACAAACGCAGAACCCAGGGTGGAAAAAAAATAACTACCACAATTACCCATGATGACTATTGTTTCTAGAAGCACAGCTGGGCAAACAGATGTCATCTCTGCTATGTTAATGCTGGCATCGTGCACGGCTTTTTTTCCCATTTTAATCCCTTTCATTTTGGAAACTTGAAGCCACTAAATGTTTCCATTCTAATGAGATTTCCAAAAGGAAAAGAGAAAAATGAACCGAGAATAATCTGTGTCTGTGTCATGCTGGGAGGAAAACAGCATGGACTGAGATCTTCCTTTGTGTATGTATGTCTGGTTCTCAGAAGAAACAAGTGGGGCCATTTGTTGGAGGGTGCTAATGGAATAAGAGAGTATAAGATGTTTGGACCTTTTGGTTTGGGTCTGAGAAGACTTATTTTTATATCTGAGTGAAAAAGTCTCCAGGACATGGTAAGATAAGTAAGTAATATGCCAATTACACATTGGTATTTTCTCCACTGCCTTCAGCCTGAAATGGGTTGAAAGGCTGGAGTCTGATTTGGCTGCTGTAGGAGTAGGGAAGGTGAATGCCTACTTGGGATAATTTCAGAGCTGCTGAGAAGACTATTCTCATTTCTCCTAGGTCCTCCGTTCCTCAGCTGGAGGTCTCATAATAAATGCCTTAGTCTTTTGGTGCAAAGCTTTATTTCCTATTAAAATGCAAATTCCAGGTGCCATTGTATACCCATTAAACTAGCAATATGATTAGCAAATGGTAACAGCCGGTGTTGGTGAAATTGGGATGAAAATGGGGGCCTCATTCATTACCCCTAGAGACAGGGTAAAGTCATACCACCCTGAGAAAAAGCCATCTGGTAAGAATGCATCGGAATCCACATGATGTTCAAAGACCAGATATTGAAGAGATTATTTAAAAAAGTGTCTTAAACAAAGACAAACTCTACTGGGTAACACCTGGGGCTCAGTGAGTAGGGCGCTGGCCCCATATACCGAGGGTGGTGGGTTCAAACCCAGCCCCTGCCAAACTGCAACAAAAAAATAGCTGGACGTTGTGGAGGGCGCCTGTGGTCCCAGCTACTCGGGAGGCTGAGGCAAGAGAATCACCTAAGTCCAAGAGCTGGTGGTTGCTGTGAGCTGTGATGCCATGGCACTCTACCAAGGGCGACAAAGTGAGACTCTGTCTATAAACAAATAAATAAATAAAGACAAACTGTATGGACAAAGATCCATGTGTTTGCCATGGCATCACGGCAATGGTTATGCACGTATTTTAGGGTGCTGATGCCATACAATGTTGCTCTTCCATTAAACATGATTGCTTTGAATATTTTATAGCTAAGTAGAAGAATATTTTTGCTTTAATAAGATCAGATGCAGAATGTAACATTGTCACAGTGTGAATCTGTAAAAATGATAGATGACTGTGTCCTTAGGCTAGAAAGGGACAAAGGAAAATGAAAATAGTTGATTTATTTCAGGTTTAGAATTCAGTATAGTCTTTCATTTTCATTTCTCTTGGTCGCTTCTGAATCTCTTTTCTCAAGTGAGTCTTTTAAACCCAGAGGACTAGAGCAGCGTAGGATGAAGGTATCAGATGGTGGACATGGAAAGTGACCAGGAACCAAGGAGAAGCTGGGACAGCTTGGACCCGCAGTGGGAGAGGCAGAGGAGAAGGCCGTCGGGGCAGAGGCAGAGGAGTGGGATGCCATGGGAACCGAGGTGCCGTGTGGAGGAAGGACAGATGTGGCCTAGAGCAGGTGCTCTAGACTCCCGGCTCTGGACTGCAAGCTCTTAGAGCCTCCCGGGAGATCCTTCTGGCTGGGTGGGAAGATGTTAGGCAGGGCTGGAGAAAAACACTGAACCTTCTGTGAGCCTGACGTAGATATGCCCCTATCCTTCTAGAAGGTGGGAAGGTCAAGGGGAGCCTTGTGATCTGTTTTCCATTTCCCAGTGTACCTTTCTCCTTCCACCCTCATATACCAAATACCATATACCAAAGGCCTTCTCCTCCCAGGCCCAAGAAAGAGCATCTGAGGAACCTTCGCTGAAAAGAGAAACGACCCTCCACCTTGGGATATCTGTGAAGTCAGCTGCCTGTCATGGTTTCTGCTCTGGCTCTCCTAGAAGCAGGGTGCTGCGCCCACCACCTGCAGTCACAGCACTGAAACCCACCATTAACGTCTCCACCTCCCACAGCATCTGGCAGAGATTCTGCATCCTTTATCCCCATCTCCACTACAGCCTCACCAAGTGGGCACTGCTATCACCAATTAACAAATAAGGAAGCCACGGCTAAGAGAAATTTTCTTAGCCAGGGTTCAACAAAAACTTGAGGAGAGGGGGCTGGAACTAAAGACAGAGTCTGATTCTGAAGGTCATGATCTTTTCACAACTTTACACTGCTTTAGGTATAGTGTCTTGTACATAGTCAGTGCTTCATTAATGTGCATAGTCGGTGCTTTGCAGGTGTTTGCTACATTTATCATCCTTTTGAGGTTTGGCATCATGCTCTTGGCAAAGTGGTGTCCATAGAACAGATTCAGACCTCAACAAATACCACCCATGGTGTGAAGCAAAGAATATTATATTTGCAAAGTTCAATTTGAGGCTTATGGGGGTGTTTTTTGTTTTGTTTTGTTTTGTTTTGTTTTGTTTTGTTGTTTTGTTTTTGCAGTTGTTGGCCGGGGCTGGGTTTGAACCCACCATCTCCGGCATATGGGGCCAACGCCCTACTTCTTTGAGCCACAGGTGCTGCCCGAGGCTTATGGCTTTTAATAACATCTTTGTTTTCCCCACCTTGTGATGTTGTACAGACTTCTATAACAAAGAGAAGTGGGCACCTGCCATTTCTCTCTCTTCTGATTTTCCAAGGTTTACTTTCTTGCCTTTTCTGATGGCAAGGACCATGTACCCCAGCCAGCTGTCTGATTCTGATACCCTGTGTCCCATGACAAGTTCTTGAAGGAATTATGAAAATGCCAATAAAAATGGTTCTACTAAGAGTGGGCCAAGCGAAATGAAGCTCAGGCACTTTTGTATCTCGTCTAACCTTCCAGGTCAGCTTTCTGGAATGGATTTGAAAGAAACGTTACATTTCTTTCTTGGGGGTGTGTTGGGCATGAGGCGTGGTTCTGTAAGGTGACACAATCTTATCACCATGGTTGAAAGTTAAAGAAAATGGGTGGAGAGGGGTCTGTGCTCCGGGCACTGGGATGACAGAAAGGGGTCTGGAAATGACCAGCTTCTGTAGGCCAGCTCCTCATTTGCTCCAGCCATGTTAATACTGGCCTCTTATTCACTCAGTCTCATAAACAAGGAGATTGCAGCCTCCAGAGGTGAGACAAGTGGATCAAATGTGCATGGCTACAAATAGGATTGAGAATTTGAACCCAGATTTGCCCAACTCCTAAGACTCTTTGCTTTCTAATAAACCACGTTGGCCAAGTGCCAGGTGGTTCTGTGGGCATAAAGGGTCAGGGGAGGAGAAGACAAAAGGACATGGGGAACAAAACAAATGCCTTAACGACGCAAGTTGAGCTAGGAATTAGAAGACAAGTGTAGAAATGAGGCTGGGGAAAGATGGGTCTGGCTGTGTGGCAGATTCACTGGAGGGGCAAGAGTGACAGAGGGCGTAGGAGACCATGAAGAGCCTGCACGAGTGACCAAGTGGAGAAATGACTGTGGCTTAACAGAGGCAGAGAGAGGTAGACCAGACATGCCATATTATTTTAAGGGAAGAATAGACAATTTGCCAAGGGATCAGGTGTGCCTGGAGGTACAGGAGTGGGAGGTGAGGGTGGGCAGTGCACAGCCCTGGTATGAGAAAGAGAGGAACAAGAAGAAATGGAATAGCTTGGGCCAGACAGCCCATACTCCAGTGTCTGTGTCGTGCTGGTGTTAGAGACTGAGGATCTGCTCCAGCTCGCCTCCACTATACGGAGAGTCACTTCCTAACACTCCGTCCTATTTAGAGGGCTTGTCCTTAACGACTTGGCTATCAGGAACCTTTGCCTACTTCTGTCTTATCAGTTCTAAGGTTCCTTTCCCACAATTTTAAATCTCTGAAATGAGGATGTGAAATATAATCAATAGCTGTCATAATTTAATTGGCAGTTTCCTTTCTCAGTAGTTTGTACAATTATGGTGTGTCTTACAATTGACAGTGTCTGAAAGACAATGGAACATAGTTACAGTGTGACTTGGTGGAGTTCTCCAGAGATATATATGTTTGATGAAGTCCAAATGTATCGTAATAATGACAGTTCCATTCAGGTGTTGAGAATTTACCAACTCCCTAGACACTACTTTATGTAACAATAAAAAAATAGCAATTGTATTAATAATAATAGTAACAGTAGCATCTATCATGAACTGGCCTAAGCTTTTTTTGTCCCTTCTTTACAGAAGAAGAAACTGAGGCATTTGTAGTTTTCACGGGCAACTCTGTCAGGTTTATCCCTCTGATAAACATGAGGGATTGAAGAGTCAGACAGGTTAAGTTACTTTCTGAAAGTCACACAGCAATAAATAATGCAGTCACAATTTAAACTCATTCCCAGATGATTCCCACATTTATGCTTCTAGTCATAAATAATTCGTAAGTGGGCATGCCTTTGTCAGAAGTTGAAGAGACACTGCCATTTACTGGGTCCCTACTGTCTTCCAGTAGAGATTTTACATCCATTATTTCTTTGAATTCTCTTCCAGGGTAGACACTGTATTCTCACTCTAGAGATGAGAGGAGGTGGAGGTCAGCAGTAAAGCTGGACTTGAGACCCTGATGCACCCAACTCCAGGGCTCAAGGTCTTTCCTGACAAGAGCACCCCATGATGCTTGGTGGGGTCAAAAAGAAATTTGCCTCAAAGCCAAAAGCACCACTGTCAGTACCATGTTGTGGATTAAATATGTCTCCGAAGTTCATGTGCTGGAAACTGGATCCTCAGTGCAACAGTGTTGAGAGGTGGACCTTGCAGTGGGGATTCGGTCCTGAGGGCTGTGCCCTTATGAATGGATTACTGCTGCTATCTCGGGAGGGGTTTGTTCTCATAAAGAGAGTTTCTCCTCTCCTGTTCCTTCACTTACCCTCCCTCAGCCTCTCACCTTCTGCCATAGGATGATGTAGCAGGAAGGCCCTTGCAAGAGGCCGTCACCATGGTGTTTGACTTCCCAGCCTTGAGAACTGTAGAAAATAAAATGTATTTTCTTTTTAAATTACCCGGTCTGTGCTATTCAGGTATAGCCATACTAAAAGACTGAGAATCCCCACTGGGAAGTGGGGCTGTTGCTGTAAGAAATACCTGAAAATATGAGCGTGGCTTTGGAACTGAGTAATGGTCAAAAGCTGCAAGAATTTGGAGAAGCAGGCTAAAAAAACAAGTAAAAATCCCCTATTTCCATGAATGGAGCATTAAGGGTGATTCTGGGGAGGGCTCAGAAGATAAGAGCTATCTGTGGAAGTCTAAGTATTCATAGAGATTTCTTCTGTAGTCATAACCACAGTGTTGTTACAGCCATTCTGATGAGGTGTCAGACAAAAGTGAGCATCAGGGTAATGGAAACTACAGTAAAGACTGTTCTTGTTATAATGTGACACAGAACTTGGCTGAATTGTGTCCATGCCCTAGGGCTTTATGAAAGACAGAATTTAAAAGAAATGAACTAGGATCTCTGGCAGCAGAAATATCTAAGCAGCAAAGCATTCAAGTACTGCATGGCTTCTTTTGTCTGCATACAGTAAAATAAGGGAAGAGAGGATGACATCAAGGCAGAATTTATAATTAAAAGGTGGACAGAATGGAAAGATTTGGAAAACTCTCAGCCTGGCCCTGTGAAGAATATAAAAAACACGTTCAGGAGAGAATAGTGACTAATGTCAAGTGAGCATTCACCAAAGAGATGGATGTGAACAAGAGGAAGCCAGATTCTCGTCATTAAGACCAGGGAGAATGGCATGATCTCCAGAAAGATGCTTCCAGGACCTCAGCATTTGCTATCCTGCACCTCAGAGCTTTGCTCCCAGAACAGATCCAAAGCCAAAAGCACCACTGTTAGTTAGTACCATGTTGTGGACTAAATACGTCCTCCAAAGTTCATGTGTTGGGAACTTGATCCTCGGTGCAACAGTGTTGAGAGGTGGGACCTCAACCACTCCAGCCATGACTAGGTGGCTGGAGTGCAGCTCAACCTGCAGCTCCAGGAGGCACAAGCCATGAACCTTGGCAGCATTCACGTGGTGCTAATTCTGCAGGTGTAGAGAATGCAAGAGCTGTGGGCCCATGGTAGCCTTCATCTAGATTTCAAAGGATATTGCAGAGAGCCTGGGGAGCCAGGCAGAGACTTGTTACAGGAACAGAGTCACTGCAGAGAGTTCTCTCTAGGGCAGTGCCTAATGAAGTCATGGGAGTTGACAGCCCGTGAGACCCCAGAACTAGAGGGCCAGACCCCAGAACTAATGTGCAACTCCAGTCCGGGAATGCTGCAGGTCTAAGACTTCAATCTGTGAGAGCTCCTGGATGGACTGAGCCTAGCACAGCCATAGGGACAGGGATGCCTAAGGCCTTGGGGGCCAACCCCTTCCCCTGTGTGTCTAGGAGGTGGTACATGCAGTGGAAGATGATTCTGAGGTCTTAATATTTAGTGTCTGCCCTGCTGGGTTTTGGACTTGATTGGAGCCTGTTATTCCTGTCTACTTGCCTATTTCTTCCTTTTGGAATGGGGATATTGATCTTGTACCTGTCCCAACACTGCACTTGGGAAGCAGATAACTAGCTGGATTTTATAGGTTCACAGCTGGAGGGGAATTTGCCTCAGGATGAATTGTCCCTGGAGTCTTACCCAGATCTGATTCACATGAGACTTGGACTTGAGTTGATGTTGGAAAGAGTTAAGACTTTTAGGTCTATTGGGATATAATAAATGTATTTTGTATGTGAGAAGGACATGAAGTTTGGAGTAAGGGTCAGCATGCTGTGGTTTGAATGTGTCTCCCTAAGTCCACATGTGGGAAACTTCATCCCCAGAGCAACAGTGTTTGAGAGGTGATGAGGTGGTGGGTTAATACCATCGTCCCAGGAGTGGACCCGTTACCTCAAGAGTGGGTTGGTTATGAAAGCAGGTTGTCCCCCTCTTGCTCCGCTCTCACATGCTGTCTCATTAAATGATGCAAAAGGCTCTCACCAGATGCCAACACCGTGCATTTGGACTCCTAGATCCAGAACTGAGAGCGAAAAATAAACGTCTATTGTGTATAAATGGCCCAGTTTCTGCACTTTTCTCTTATAGCAACAGGAAACAGATTGAGACCTATCATCACAAGCAGGCCCTAGTGTGACAAGTGACTTTGCAAAGGGCTGTTGACTTATTTAAAAGCCAAGACAGAGCACTCAGAAAGAAATGCATGGTAACAGACCATGGAATGTAAATAGATGTTTCCTGAGCAGTCACTATGAAACTAAAAAGCCTTAAACTGCAGTCCCTCTACTAATTTTATTCATAATTCTTACTAATTTCTTTAAAGAGAACTCAACAAAACCTGGATATACACCAATTTTATTTCTCCACATCATCTGAAATGCTCTGCTATCTAATTCAACAGAGGTGTTAAGATTAAGTCCTTTACTTTTAAGTTTTAAATATTTTTTTCTATATAGTAGTAGACATGTAACATGTCCTCAGATGGTATTGATTGAATTAAATTGCCCTGGACTCTTAGTTCATTTAGATCAGGAGTTGGCAAACTTTTTCTTAAAGAAAAAACTTGGCAAACTTTTTCTTAAAGAGCTAGATAGTAAATATTACAATGTTTATGGGCCAGACTGTTTCTGTTGCAGCTGCTCAAGTGTGTTGTTCCATTACAGAAGCAACCATAGGCAATAAGTGAATAAGTGTGCTGTGGTCTAATAAATTTTGTGTGTGTGTGTGTGTGTGTGTGTGAAAACAGGCAGACGGCCATAGTTTGCTAACTCTTGGTGTAGGTGGCCAAAACTTTCATCTACCCTATATATCTATAAATTTATAAATTGATATGCATATGATACAGACATAAACATGGACATGGAAATAGATATAGATTTCCCTACGGTTTTTTATAAATTTGATTTTCTCTCCCCATATCAACAACATGGAAGCTGGCTTGGCGCCCATAGTTCAATGGTTAGGGCTCCAGCCACATACAGCAGGGCTGGCGGGTTCAAATCCAGTCTGGGCCTGCTAAACAACAATGACAACTACAACAAAAAAAATAGTTGTGTGTTGTGGTGGGCGCCTGTAGTCCCAGCTACTTGGGAGACTGAGGCAAGAGAATCACTTAAGCCCAAGAGTTTGAGGTTGCTGTGAGCTGTGACGCCACAGTACTCTACCAAGAGCAACACAGTGAGACTCTGTCTCAAAAAAAAAAAGAACTTGGAAGGTTTTTTTTAGTTTTAATTAAATGATAGCTGTGTATGGAAGTTTTTAATGACTATTTTTTTCTACATGCTCTTAAGTCAAATTTGGAGTCCTTCCTATTAGCACTTGATAAGTGCCCACTACTTGCCAGAATTCTAAGCACATCTGTGTATTTACACTTTGAAGTGATTGTCTTTTAATCCATTTGATCATCCCATGAGGTAGGTTTAGAGGATACATTTATTCCATAGTTACTAGGAATCAGTAAAACGTTGTACTTAAGGGGAACCTTTTGAAATTGGGCTCTAGCACTTCTTACCAAACAGGGAAGACAAAATAGTATTTATGTCAAAAAAAAAATGTAATTGAAGTAGGAAAAAAAGTATTTATTGTATCTCAGAGTTAATAAAATTTAGTTTATAATGGCAACAAGGCTCTAATGTTTAGCATGAACAAAGACTGAATCAAGTGTTAATTTGGAGGTTTACTTTTTAATGCCAAAATTGTGTATTATATAATGTGTATATTGTATATTATTATAATGTGTATAATGTGTATATTGTGTATTATACAATATGACTTCACATTTTATTTTCCCAGCATTTTTGAGGAGAGCATTATACGAGTTTTTTAATCCTTAAAGTATCAATTGATCTGTCTGTGATTTTTTCTGCAAGCTCATCTCTTGCCAATGACCCTGCTATTTTTAGAACAGCTTTCCATTGTCATTTCCATCAATGGTGTGAAATTCTGCATCTTTTGTAAACTTTGCCTTCCCACTTTGCAAAGGGTTCACATGATATTCTTGAGTGCTGAACCTGATGGTGAAGCAGAGACTGACTTGCAAAACCATGGCATGCCCTAGATACAGGCTACAATTTATAGTTAAATTTTCAAGGTTGTTTGCATGGAAACCTGATTAAGGAAGTACCTATTCCTTACAAAAATCTTTCCTGCCCTGGTGGAATCTCTTAACTACAAACACCAGGATAAAGAACATTAAGATAATAAAGATCCCTTGATTTGTCACTCTTGTTTTATAGGATGAAACTGAAGTTCAGAAAAATAAACCTGCCCAAGATCATCTGGTTGCTAAGTGGTGAACCAAAATTTAGATATTGGGGAACCAGTATTAGTTCCCTGTTACTGCATAACGAACTACCATAAAAATTGGGAGCATCACACAACACACACGTTTGTTTTATATTTTCTGTGCATTAGGAGTCCAGAAGCAACTTCCCTGGGTCTTCTGTTAAGTGTTTCTCAAAAAGGCTGCAGTTAACAATGTCAGCCAGGTCTTACTTAGGGCTAACCTGAGGAAGGAATCTCTTCCAAGATTCTTTTGTGGTTGCTGGCTGGCAGCCACGTTTGGTTCCATACTACACCAGCTTCTCAACATAACGGTTTGCTTCAAAACTGTCAAGAGAATGGTCATGGTAGCTCACAGCTATACTCCTAGCACTTTGGGAGGCTCAGGCAGAAAGATCACTTGAGGTTTACAAAGCCTGGGCAACATGGTGAGACCTCGTCTCTACAAAAAAAATTAAAAGACGTATTTAAGTAACAAGATGGAAGTCATTTGCAACCTAATCCCAGAAGTGACATCCCATCACCTTTACTGTATGAGGTCAGACAATTAAGTTCATGAACATATCCTAGAAAAAAGAGCTACATACCTCATTGCTGAATAGCACTATGGTCACCTCTGAACTACTCCCCTGGGGAAGCTGTGCACTGACTGGGCACTATGTTATAGGAGGAAAATGATAGCATCACTGCTTCACCACATTGGCCTATCAGAGAGCACAGGTACATGGGATGCAAGCAGGGTATGGTATACTTTGTTCATTGTTGAATGCACAGGTCCTAGAGGGTAAGTACATGGCAGGGTATGGAGGAATTCTATGAGAATCAAAGAACAAAATCTTTACCGAATGCACTATAGGATTTCATGGTATTGCTTGGAGAGCAAGAGATGATGGGACCTTAGCTCTTGGGAGCAAAGACGGTTCCTAATTCCTGGCATGTAATAAATGATCAGTAAACGTTTTGTTGAGTGAGTAAATTAATGAAAAAAGACTTAATAGAGGAGGTGACATTTGAGCTGAGCCTTAAAGAGGGAAAAGGAAGTGTTGGTTGGGCAAAGGAAGAAAGCATGTGTGTAGGAGAGAACAGAATTTGTAAGAGCCCGTTGTCTTTTGGTTAAGTTACAAGTTGGGTGTGAGTGGAGGGTGAAAAAATGAAGAAGTGAGCTTTGTAAAGAAGTTTCTTGTATTTTGGATGTGCATGTGTTTGTTATTGTTATATCTTCTTAATAGATTGGCCCTTTTTTTTTGATATATAGTGTCCCCCTTTGTCCTTATAACAATTTTTGCCTTAAAGTCTATTATAAAGTCTGATATTCTTATGGCCACCCCAGCTCTACTTTGGCTACTGTTGGAATGAACTAGCATTTTCTGTCTTTTCACTAGCAACCTACTTATGTCTTGGGAATTAAAGTATCTTGTAGACGGCATATAGTTAGAACATGTTTTTTATTCATTCTTTCATGACATGCTCTGATTTGGGGGAACCAGTTTCACCATACTAAAGAGTTAGAACTTTACCCTGTTTTGAATGAGGAACCCACAGCTATGTTTACAAAGGGGAGTTGGCATAATTAGATATCTCTTCTTTAAAAAGTGATACTGGGAAAATGGCAATCTAGTATCTTTCCACCTGGAAATGGAACCGGAAATCATTCTTCTAAGTGAAACATCACAAGAATGGAAAACCAAGCACATGTTCTCGATACCAAATTGGAACTTGATCAACACGTAAGTGCACCTGTGGGAGTAAATCTCAATGAAAATCAATCTGGAGTGGGGGGATGGGATAGGTAAATTCACACCTATTGGGTACAGTGCACACTATCTGGGTGAAGGGCACACTTACAACTTTGACTAAATCTGTACAAAAACAAAGCATATAAACAAAACGTGTGTACTCCCTAATGTTATAAATGTTTTTAAAAATTAAAAAACAAACAAAAATATTAAATAAAACTAAAAATGATACAGGAGTATGTGTATGGGATGGAGTGGAGGTGTGAGAGGAAGTGGTGAAAGGCATCCTTTCCTAACACCTGCTTCTGTATCTCCCTTTTCTTCACCTGTTGCTCTCGTTGCCTCTCTCCAGCTCAGAGTGTGAAATAGCCCTGAAGGCTCTCCAGGAGGCCTTCTGCAGATGCCCGCCCTGCCTGGCTTAGCTGTGTGTCACACTGCTGACCCTGGAATGCAATCTCACTACACAGGGCGTTTATTTGTTTCCCATGCTATTTTAGTTGTGTATGAGCTGTGCAATGTCTAAGAGGTGGAAACATTTTGAATGATTTCAGAATTATTCTTTGTATTTTAAGTCCCTGACATCTGATGACATGGTTTTTAGTTACTATGCACCTCACGGGTAAATAGGCACACTACATATTGGGGGAGAATGGATAAATGTTAAATGAGGAAGAATAGAGCTCAGCCCTCAAAAGGGAAGGTAAACACCTTTGTTTTATTTAAATTTCCTGAATGGCACTGGTGTGTGATGTTTTGCCTTTTGCCCTGATATTGGTGGGATTTAATAGAGGGGATGGACTATAACCAGCTAAAAGAATAGCAGACGTGTCAATAAAGGTTCCCTCTTGCGTTTACCAAAACCAAAACAGAGAGTTGAATGTGGGAAATGTACCATGCTGGGAGCTAGGAGGCCAGGGTTCTCACCCAATCTCTGAAAGGATGGGAACGTCACTCAGACCTTTGCTGTACAAATTTCCTTTCTGTAAGAAGAAGGAGTAAGAATAAACCCTTCTTAAGGTCCCTTGAAAGTTCCAGTTAATAGAAGTTTGGGAAGACCTTGTCATGAGTCAAGTCAGGAAAAAGAAGCATTAGTAAAATGATTTTAGTTGTGACTTACACACTCATGTCTGGGTTCCCAGAGGATGGCAAAGTTTCCCTGCGCCGATGACAGACCTCAGTAATTTATAGTAGCATCTCACCCTATTAATTTAACCACAATCTAAATTCTCCTCAACACAGCATTCCTTGACCCATCATAGTGAGTTGGCAAGATAAAAATGATTTGTCAACCCTGTTCTGAGAAAATAGAGCAATGCATTAGGAGATGACTCAAACATCCTCTTTGGAGCTGACTAATAGATAATACCTCGGAGGCATTTCAGTTAAGGATGAGTAAGAGCCTGGTGTAATCAGTCTGAGTTCGGGTCATTGCCTTTTTGGGTTGTGTCTTCTACTTGAGAGCAAAGACCAGCGATGGTACTCAGGGATCTGGACAGGTGCAGCTAACTACGATGTCAGCAACACCTGCTCTTCTAGACATTTTCGTTCTAGTGTCACCTGGCTAGAAAGAATGTTTCTACACATCCCTGTTTAATGGCAGACAGACAAGGATTCTAGGGTGGAGAGTCTAGCTGGGTGAAGTGCTGCCTTCCTCCCTGCATCTAGGACATTTTGCAGACTGTGAAGCTGCCTCTGAACAACTGAAATTAGGGCAGCAGCCATTAGGGATCTCTGGAACAACCCAGAAATAGTACTGAGATTTTCTCCCCCAAACCTGGGACTCCAGAGGAAAAGAAGGGAAGAAATTATTCATTGATAGCTGAATTGGGAGTGTGACTGCTCTCCCTGTTCTGAAACTGGCTCTGACTACGCCTTGTCCTCTACAGATTCTCATTTAAGGTCCCAGTGTCAGCTCTTAGCACAGGGTTTGACCCTTCACTATTTGGTCCCTCAGTGACCCTGCTGCCTGAGCTGGAGGCTCAGCTCTCTGTGTGTAAAATGTAGACACAAACAAAATAATGACAATGCCTTTGCCTTGCAGCGTTGCTCTCAGGAGTGCATACAAGAGAAAGTGATGTGCAAAAGAAATTACTAGGTCAATGCTGGAGATTTCCCTCATTGTCTTGCCATGAATGAAGGCCGTGAGCAGATGTTTGGCTGTTAAATTATTGCCAGTGGACCCAGCTGTGCTGCCTGTCAGGGACGCCAGGCATGAGTGAGAAGATGTGGCAGAGATTTCCTGGTACCACTGTGGTCATCCCTGACATCTGCTTCTGCAGAAGCTGCCTGTGCCTCCCTTGCCTGCTACCCGACAGAGGAAGGAACTGAGTAGGCCTGGACAAGACGCACTGGCTCTTGCCCCAAGCCCCCTGCACCTTACACAGTAGAACCAGGTTCAGCTACAAAGCAGCCTTTCTTGTGTCACCTCCCTTCCACCTTCCCAACCCTGGCTTTGTCGGAAGACAGCAGAGGATAGAGAGAGAATACCAAGGGTGGAAGCATCTAGGATACAGTGGCTGATTTCAGGGCATTCAAGACTATTGAGCCTGACTGGGATCATTTGTTAAGGACAGCTGGGATGATGCAGACAGAAGGCTGCTATTGCTGTCCCCAGACTCCTGGCCACAAACCCTTGCTCACTCCTGCAGGTTGTAGGAGGACCAAGAAGTGGCAGATTAGGGACAGAGGAAGAAGGGAGAGGAGGGGAGAGGAAAGGAAGGAAAAGAAAGGGAAGAAGGGGGCAAGAAGAGAAAGTACATTAAACAGCCAAGGCTCTAGAGAAGGAAGCCGAGTGACAAAGGCAAAAGGGAAGGAAGAGAAGGAACAGGGGTGAGTCATGGAGAGAGAGGAAGCCGGGACTGGAGCAGAAGGGGAAGACCACCCTGGCGCCACATCAGGGTCCTGTAAACCTCTGGTTTCATTCAGTAAGACGGTTTCAGTCTGAAATGGAGTTCGTATTTTAAGGGTAAATTGAAATGTGTGAGAAAATAAGGAGCATTTCTGCATCTCAGGTTAAAGGGAGCTTTCTGGATGATTGTAGCTTTGCAATTTAATGATTGTTCTCCCGAATCAGAAAGTAGATTCCAGGGCTTGCCAGTGAGGTGTGGAAAAGTGCTGCCCCTGCTGGCTGAATCGGGGTTCTGCATGCTCCCTGGAGATGGGAACTAGGCTGAAGCTCACTTTGGTGGGTAGCTAAGGCTGAATGATTCTCTGATTCTAAAATAAGATGACTAGAGCAGAAGGGGAGTTAGGTCTTCAACCCTGCCCCCTGGTCTAAGCCTAAGACTTAGATTTTGATCAGCCTAATGTATATTTCCACTTGGACCTCAAACTTAGCTGCTACCCACATGGCATTTTTCTTGGTGGTTCTACTGGCCCCACTATAAACCTCCTGGTGTCTGAGGACAGCACATTGTCCATCCTTTCCCTACCCCTGGTGCCCTCCTCATGTTCCTCTTCCTCAGCCTCCGTATCTCATTAGTCACAAATCCTGCTGGGACCACTAGGAGGGTTTTCTTTCATAGGACCCATCATTTCTCCAGTTCAGCCTCATCCTCTCTTGTCAGCCGATAACGTTACCTTCCTATACTGTTAGAGCGCTGGTCTGGGATACCGATATAGACACAGATTTAGGTAGAGATATGGACATGGAAATATACACATATACAAACAAATACATGTTTTTAAAAATCTGCAAAATAAAGTTGCAACTCTTCATTTGACAAAAAAACCCTTTAGATAGCACTCTGGACTATCCCTCTACGACCACCTTATATCTCTGGCCTTTAAT
Organism: Loris lydekkerianus; assembly: GCA_963574355.1. Taxonomy (NCBI): domain Eukaryota; kingdom Metazoa; phylum Chordata; class Mammalia; order Primates; family Lorisidae; genus Loris; species Loris lydekkerianus. The sequence continues at coordinate 38,169 of CAUYPK010081994.1, forward strand.
TACAACAGCAGGGCGATTGCTAATCTCTGAGGCATTTTTATCCATTCTCCAAACACTTACCAATTAGTACTAAGTTGTAGGCTTCGAGCTAGTCACTGTAATACAGAGAGGAACAAGACACAATCTTTGATCTTGGGGGTGGAGTTCTATAGATGAAGCCCACAGATGCAGCTCAGACATCAGCGAGGTAACATGGGTTACCTCACGCTATAAAAGCTGGGTGCACTTGGTGCAGATTCCCATCCTACAGAGTTTCCATTGCTGCATAACAAATTGTCACTTAGTGGCTTATATAACAACACATTTTTTAAATTTCACAGCTTCCGTGGGTTGGGAGTCTGGACACAACATAACTGAGTCCTCTGCTCAGGGTCCCACAAAGCAGCAATCAAGACGTTGACCAGACCATGTTTCTCTCTGGCACCTGGCGCCATATTCCAAGCTCACATGATTATTGGTCCTCGCAGTTCTAGGACAGGTCCCACTTTCATGCTGGTCATCAGCTGGGGACTGCTCTCAGGTCCCAGAAGCCACCATAGTTCCTTGCCCAACAGCTCTTACAAGCTCTTCAAAACTTCAGCTGGAGAATTTCTAGCTCCAGTCTGTGAAGACGGAATCTTACATAATGTAACATAATTACAGATGTGACTATCCTATTGCCTTTGCCATATAGCAAAACTTAAGCAAACAAGGGACAGCCTGTCACTGTTGCCATATTCTATTGTTAGAATCCAGTCACAGTGTCTGCTTGCACTCAGGAGAGGCCATTACACAAGAGCCGGACTCCCTGGGGATCAGTTGAGGGCATGGTCACCATGAACATACCTGGTAGAATCTTCCTAAGATTTATGTATAGTTCAAGTACAGGAAGCTGAGTAAATTCTCCAAGTCTTCCTGAGGGATCCTGTTCCTGCCAAATTAGTTCACCATTGACCAGGAGTGGAGTCCAGCTCCACGTTCAATGGAAGCTAAAGTCAAAGCTGCTCACAAGGATATGGTTGGTGGAGGTGGATTACTTTTCAGGGCAAAGAACTTAAGCTTTTGTATTTATTTATTGACAGAATCTCACTCTGTCACTCTGGGTAGAGTGCCATGGCATCATAGCTCACAGCAACCTCAAACTCTTGGGCTCAAGCAATTTTCGTGTCTCAGCCTTCCCCGTAGCCAGAACTGCAAGGTGCCTGCCACAACACCCTACTATTTTTTCTATTTTTTTTTTTTTTTTTTTAGTAAAGATGGGGTCTTGCTCTTGCTCAGGCTGGTCTCAAACTCCCAAGCTCAGGAAATCCATCTGCCAGAGCCTCCCAAAGTGCTTAGGATTACAGGCATGAGCCATCGGGTCTAGCTAGAATTCAAACTTTTAGACAATCTTGTTCTTAAAAGTTGTTCAGCATATGGCTAGGCCATATCCTCCTATTTTTTGTCATTCCTGTTCCTCAACATCAATCCCCATCTCTAATTTTTCCTCAACATGACCCTTATCTCATCTCCAATTTACCCTTAACATCACCCCCTATCTCATCTTCAATTTTCCCATAGCACAACCCCCATCTCATCTCCATTTTCCCTCAATATCTTCCCTATCTCATCTCCAGTTTGCCCTCAAGATTGTTTCCCATCTACAATTTCTGGGTTTTTTTTTTTTTATTAAATAGCTCAGTAGTCTCTTGTCTTTAGGTTTCAATTTCCAGCACAATAGGATCAATAATATTTCACTAGACAAAGACAGTTCCCTCCCTAAAAGGAATGCTAGTGCTTCTAACTCTGTACCCTCAAAGCGTGCAGTAAGCACTTGGATCACAATCTCAACCACACTCTCCTATAATTATTTGCCCTCTGTTTTCACCATAAAACTAAGGGGTCCTTAAAAATTAGGACACATTTTATTCCAGTGCTATGGAATTTTTAAACCAGTGCTATGCCTGAGAAAAGAAGCATGGAATAAATGGATATTAAATTGCAGTAAAATAATAGCTAACTCTTACTGGAGCCTCACTATCTGCCAGGCACCTTCCTAGGCACCTGACACATCTTATGGCAGAGAATAATGGAGAATATGGGCCCTTTCATTGGATTCATTTTACACAGAAGGAGACCAAGATGCTGAGAGATTGTATAATTTGAGGAAAAACATACAGGGTGTAGGATGAGGGAGGGGATTCTAATCTAGGTCTTGTCTACAAAGCCTGTGAATGAATAAATTAAAATCTTGAGAGAAGTGGAATGTGTTATTGCAGAATCTTCCAAGAGTAATTAAGTTCCATGCTTGCTCCCCAGGGCCTGGTTGGCCAGTGTTGAGCATGTGCCTTTGAGAACACCATGATCCTGAACAGTTGGCCAAACACTTCCCCACATCCAGTACTTCCTGCAGTACTTCCTGCAGTAGTCATGAGTTCTAGGCATATTCACTATTCCCATTCTACAGATGAGCAGATTGGGATACCAATGTCAATGTGCTGCTCAAAATCACACAGAGAGCACCAGGGCCTCCTTCTGAGCCCGTGTCCTTTGGACTCCAAACTCTGTGGTCATTTTACTGACAATACAATTATCCTGATGGCAATGATTCCTTTTTATGAATTTCTTCATCTCCAGAATGGGAACCATTTTGTTTAATTTGGGAGGTTGTTGAGAGTATATAGAGAGTGACAAGTGGTAGGAGAATTGCTGATGTTGTCACCACCATCATCTTCACCAACTAAGAAGAAGATTTGGAACTCAGGATAGGAAGATTCCAGGTATGAGTCAGAGTCATGAATTTTAAGTAAAATGGCCAAATATGGGGGAAGTGGGAATCTTGGTTAGCTTCCTAGGCAGGGTTGGAAATACAAAGATTCGAGTCTGCAGATCAGGAAGTTAATTCATCAGAAAATGTGACCAGGATCACTAAGGGTCAGGGCCAGGACTTGTGTCCCAGCCAAGGCCAGGAGCAGACATTTCCATCCTCCTTACATCATGGTTTTACCATCACATGCAGCAGCCTGCTGTTTGTCTGGACTGTGACCTCATGGGTACAATCTACTTACTCATCATTGAATTCCACCCCTGTGTCTCCAGTGTCTGCCATGTAAATATTGAATGAATGAATACGCAAAAGCTGAAATAGCATGGAACTAACTAGGATAGGCAGCCAGCTGACCTGGAATAGGAGAGCTCGATAGATGGGCTGGTAAGCCTCACTCTTGAACCCTACCTTGTAAATTCCCTCTTAGACACCCAGGGAACCTCACACTGGCCATCACTGAACCAGAGACTCTTCACCAACAGTGAGAACCATTTTTCTTTGCCGAAATCAGTCTTTCTCTCTCTCATAGACATAGACATGCACTCACACCACACATGCCCCCCACAGAGTTTATAAAGACAAAACCCCTAAAGAATTCAGTGTGCTTGAATTCTCTGAGGCAGAGATATGAACCAGGTGACTTTTCTACAAATTAGATCCACAGGCAGAATCCTTCAGTGGGAAGGTTCTTATTCTTTCTAGCACTTCAAAAATAATTCTGAAGATCTTTCATTGAAAGAAGTTCTTTCCTTTAGTAGCTATTGACTATAAAATGGAATATTCATACTTGGTAACAGATGTCTTTGCTGAATTTTTAAATCTTTGTAGTAAATTCATGTTTTCTTCCAACTAAGAAAACATCTTCATCTATTTTCAAATCAAAGTCCTATATGTGGAGGACACATTGTTCATTTATTCATGTTCTCGTTGATTTACCAAAATTTGTGTTAACTTTTTATCATATCTCTCCCAGGTTGGGACTAGATGATCTAGTTTGAATTCTAACTAAATGATATTACTAATTAGCTGGTTACGTAAAAGTATGCAATTGTTCGACCTTTCTCACTTTGTTGTCTATAACAGGTCCAATAATTCCTACCTGCCTTATAGGTTTGTCAGGAATATTAAATGGGCCAGCATGTCCAGCACACAGCAATGTGCAGTGGAAGTTGGAGGACTCCAAGGTTTCTTAGTCTCTTTCTTCCCTTCTAGGTTCCTGATTGTCCTGGGGTGTTTGATTCTGGCTGTTCTGACCACGTTCAAGGAATACGAGACCGCTTCGGGAGACTGGCTGCTGTTACTGGTACGTTGGCCACCTGCATACTGCTGGGTTAGGCAATGGTTATATTTTCATGATGATGAGGAGGAGGCTGCCCTTGGGTCTCCTGCCAAGTCCAGGCTCAAGGAAAAGCAATGTCTCCCTCCCTTGGTGAGGCCTGCTCTGGGCACAGATGGAGAGAAGGACATTCCTGACAGGGACTTGCTATCCCACTTGAAAGATAAGTGGGAATCAACAGGTTAAAATAAAAACCAATGCACACTATCGGACGTATCCCAACCCTCTTGGAAGTTAACCCAAAAGCCGTTTCTATTCTAAAATCTGCATCTGCTTTTTCTCCCCAATGTCCTACATCCTAAATCTGAGGATCTCTTCAAGGTCAAGTACAGAATCCTCTTTCTACATAAAACCTCTAAGTCCTCAGTGGTGGGGACCTACACCTGTTTCCACTCTCTGTTCCCCCTCAGGGGTTGTGCAGGAAAGAGTGGGCTGGGAACTCTTCAGCAAGTTACTTAGTTACCACCTGACTCTGTTTGCTCATATCCTTGCCTGAAGGATGCAAGGCCAGGCGAGGAGCAAATGGTGGTGTGGGCTGGGCCAGCCTTAACACCTTGCCTGTAGGGGATTCCAGGAAAGACTTGCCCCTTCTCCAGCCCCAGGACAGCACTAGCCAACTAGGCCCTTAACTGGGGTCCTGACTGCCCCTGGTAGATGAGGAGTCAGCCTCACCTCTTAAGGTGGTCCTGATCACAGGGTGTGGCCCCAGTGTCCACATAGGGAAGGATACTGGCCCCCTAATTAGTGTTCACAGAGTAGCAAAGCCTTTGCCTCACACTGGACCTGCTTTCACTGCTCCAAAGCCAGCAGGCTGCTCTGAGGGCAGCTTTTTACAACTGCATGGCCCAGAGCTCAGACCTGATGGGAGAAATCCTTGTGCACCATCCTGTTCCAGGAACTAGGTTTCAGGAGTTGCTGTGGAGCAACAACGCCTCGAGGGTCCCAAGGAGGTCACAGAAGAGAAAGAGGTGAAGGTGTCTGTGCTGACCATCACGGAGATGCAGAAGGAGAGGGGAGGCAGTGGGGCTGAGGTCTGCAGGACATGAGTCCTGCAGCTGAGTTACCTGAGCTTGGGAGCCCTTCTTTGCCACTCCATGGCCTTGAGAAATCTGTTTAACTACTGTATGCCTTGGTCTCTCAAAATTCAAGTTGAGCATAATATTACCAAACACTTGGGAGATTCCCAGCCTAAGAGCCACACTCAGTATAATAACTGATAGCGGCAAATAGCAACACCAGAGCCCAGACACTGGTGGAAGAAATGGACTGTGCTTCATCGACGCCTCTCTTTCTGTTCTAACTGCATTTCTTGGGGGCTTTTTGTACATTAAAAGGACTTTTAAAAAAAGTAACCCATTGGAATAAAAGCAACGAAAAAGAAGAAGTAATCACGTTGCAGGGCTCACCAGTGTTGGGGACAGCTAGCACCACAGCAACCACAGAGATCTGGTTCTGTGGATTTTCAGGACAGAAATCGCTCTTTCCAGTGACTGGGTCCCAGCTGTTCCTGTCCATTTGCTCTTCCATGCAGGAGACGTTCGCTATTTTCATCTTCGGAGCTGAGTTTGCTTTGAGGATCTGGGCAGCCGGCTGCTGCTGCCGCTACAAAGGCTGGCGTGGACGCCTGAAGTTCGCCAGGAAGCCCCTGTGCATGTTGGGTAAGCCTCAACCCCACACCAGGGGGTCTCCTCGGCCCCGAGAAAGTTCTAAGTAGCTGTTCTGAGAAACCGTGTAGCATTGTGAGGCCAGATGAAGAGGGACAGCCCCAGCATCCCCACCTTCCATGGCTTATCCTCGTGACAGTGGTACAGGACAGGGATTCTTAATTGGGCAGTGGGAGGAGAAGTAACTTGGCATTTGGGTTGTGAAGGAGCCAGCAGGTGGCAAGATGCTGTGCTTCCCTGGTCCCCAGAATAGCAGCACCCCAAGTCACTGTGACAATCAAAATTAGCCACATTTCCAGACTGGTCAAGGTGGGGGTAAAGACCCCATTGCTGGTTGAGAATTTAATTCTATAGGACCACATTATGCCCATTTTACAGAAGTGGAAATGGAGGCTCACAGAGCTAAGTCATTTTCCAGTTCCATAGGTGGTCAGGAGCAGAGTCCTTCCTAACAGGTGTGGTCTTATGTCTTGATATGAAGGTTGCTTTGAGAGTGTCACTGGACTCCTCCCATCCAGGTGCAGGAATTTTGATAATAGAGCACGTGGGAACTCTCACTAGTGCTGCAGTGTGGGCTCATGTGGTCCCATCTGAAAATGCTGCCAAGATCCATGCAGTGACAGGACAAAATCTCCTGGAGTGACGGCTAGGAGTCTTGGCGCTTCAAATCCCTGGGAAGGGTTAAAGTTACAGGGTCACAGAATGTCATCCAAAGGTGTTTAGTGCAACACACTGTCCTGTCTGATGCTCCAGTCCCTTGTGTCATCCTTTATGTGTTCTCCCAGACTCTCCTTGTATGCCTGCAGTCACGGGGTCCTCACTACCTGTCAAAGTAATTACCCTCATCTTAACTCCTCTTTCTTCAGATGTTTGAGTCTAGTCATTCCATTCCTCCTTCCCCTCCAGCAGTCTTCTGTCCTGGAGAAAGATCGTTCATTGATGGCCTCTACTTGACAACAAATGTTCTCAGCATCATAGTCCCTCTCCTCCACGCAATATGCTGCTCATGACTCACCTCCTTTTTTAAAAAGTGATTGGCAGGACTAAACACAGGCCTTCAAGGATGGACAGCTGGCCCAGAGGAGCACTGGACCACGTCTTTTATCCTAGATGCCAGACTTATCTCTGTGCAGCTGGGGTTGTGGCCTCTCTGCTTTGTCCCCACCTACAGCCAAAGTTGGACTTCTGAAGGTGTTGTGTTTTTTTCTCAGAATTTTGAATGTAGGGGGGAGAGAGAGAGAGAGAGAGAGAGAGAGAGAGAGAGAGAGAGAGAGAGAGAGAAAACAAGTAGCTTTGGGATGGGTTATACCCAGATATTAAAAGATTCCTTCCACTTTGAGAACACCCCAGAGTATGGCACCTGGACCCCTCCAGGACAGGCACATCCCCCATGAGGCTGTGTCAGTTGTCCCAGGATGAGCTGCCGTCACAAAGCTGCAGGTCCCTCCCCCTCTCCCTGGACAAACAAGGCTGGTCCTCAGCGTCACACTGTCCTTGCTGCCATCTTTCCTGATGTGCCTGTGTTTCCACCCTACATTCTTCCACCTCTCCGTATGGCTTTTGTGAGAAATATTGCTTTTGTCTGCTAATAATTTTAAAAACCTGCTTAACTGAGTTTTCCCAAATTTACTTACCCTGCATCCTGCAGGATACTGGGATGAGAACTGATATGGGTGTTGGGTGCCACCGAAGGGAATAGAGACCAGTTCCCCTCTCTTCTACTCTGGATATTGATTTGGGGGGCTTCTTAGCCCTTTCACAAGTGTCTCTCTCCCCAAGGCTCTCCAGTTTCATCTGTGGCTATAGTGGGCATTTTTTGCCACCTTCTGATACCAGCATCCCCCATCATGGGTAGGCCTCACTTCTTTCCAGTCTATTCCAAAGCCTTCTCTGAACAGCTTAGGGAGATCACTGGGCAGGTGCAGCTCAGAATTGTGGGGGCATTCATCCTCCCAGAAGTGACCCTCCAGCAGCAGGGGACGAGAGCAGCCTCCCCATCTTCAGACAGGTGATTGTGGGAAGTGTCCTGCCCACAGCCGGAAAGACTAGCTGCGGCCTCAATTACCCCCTCTCACCTTGTATCTTCCCTCCTCTCTCTTCTACAATCCCTGCTTCCTGGGAGTATTCCTTGGTAAATTACCTGCACCCACGTTCCTGTTTCCAGTGATGCTTCTAAGGGAAATTCACAGTAAAATAATGCCTGAGAGTGAATCTCAGTCCCTACACCAGGGAGACTGGAAAATCTGGGCTTTGTGGTGTGGAGTCCACTGTGGAGTTTGACAGGCCTGTGCCCAATCCCAACTCAACTGCTCTGGCTGTGTGGCCGGGTGAAGGCCCGCATGCTTGGAGCCTCTGTTTCCACATCAGTCACGGAGGATAATCCCACTTACCACGTGCAGCTGGTGTCAGCATTCACACAACGCTGCTCTGGATGGTCCCCCTGCACGGCACATGTCCATCTGTCAGTGGACAGCACCTGTGACGACACCGTTGCCTTCGCTTGACCTCTGCCCTCTCTGCCCTGCCACCCTCTCTGTCCCTTCCCCAGACATCTTTGTGCTGATCGCCTCTGTGCCCGTGGTCGCCGTGGGAAACCAGGGCAATGTCCTGGCCACCTCCCTGCGGAGCCTGCGCTTCCTGCAGATCCTGCGCATGCTCCGGATGGACCGCAGGGGCGGCACCTGGAAGCTGTTGGGCTCTGCCATCTGCGCCCACAGCAAGGTAAGTGCACCAGGAAGCCACAGACCACGCGAGGGCTCACCCACCAGTGCCCTTCCACGGGTGGTCCTTCTGCCACCACCAAAGATGGTGACAAGGAGGACGAGGAAGAGGAGGAAGGGCATGAACAGGTGCAGTGCAGGGAGCAGGAACCGGGAGGCCTGGGCGCAGCTCTCTCAGCTCCACCATATGCAAACTGCTTTGGGCAAGTCACGCGCTGCTTTTTGGCCCTCAATTTTCTCATTTTTACATTAGGGACAGCAGAGCCTGCACCTGTAGATTGTTGAGAGGATGAAAGGAGGTCACACAAGGCAACGTGTGGCAGGAAGGAAAGTCCTAGAGTCACACACTGGTTTGAATCCAGACTCTACCTGTGTGACTTCCGGGTCTTTGCAACCGCTCTGAGTCTTGTTTTCTGCATTTACAAAGGTGGGATGATAATGTACTTACCTTATAGGGCTGGTGTGAGGATGACATGAATTGAAACCAAGTGAATTGAATGAAGTATCCTCGGGAAGGACACTTGGGAAGGACCCCAATCACAGGAATTGTTCAGTTGCTGAACTTAGTATTTGAACATATTATTTGACATCCACCGCCCCCCGTGAGTTGGGCGGTATTATTACTCCCTTACATTGATGAAGAAGCAGATACAGAAAGAGGAAGGCGGTCATGCAGTGGGTCACAGACCAGGCAGTCCAGTTCCAGAGTCCGTGTCCAGTGATGTGCTGCTGGCAACCTCTCCAAAGGAGATTAGCAGCTAGGAGGACTGGCGCTTGGTCCAGTCTCCTTCCAGAGTCTCACATGGTTGAGCAGGCGTGGAATCCAGCAGCCGGAAGCCAGCACTCACGACACTCCCTGCATCTCCTTCCTATTCTTTATTATTATTATTATTATTATTATTATTATTAATTATTATTAAATCTAGCTGTGCACGTTATGCAATCATGGGGTACAATGTGCTGGTTTTATATACAATTGGAAATTTTTTCATCACACTGGTTAACATCGCCTTCACGGCACCCTCTTAGTTATGGTGTTAAGACATTTATATTCTACATTTAGTAAATTTCACATGTACTCTTGTAAGATGCACTGTAGGTGTGGTCCCACCAATCACCCTCCCTCCACTCACCCTTTCCCCTACCCTACTCTCCCTCTCCCTTTCCCCTTTCCCCTTCTTCTTGGGCTATAATTATTTACATGGATGGAGCTGGAACTCCTTCCTGTTCTTAACTCAAGCCTTTGGTGCTGCTCTGTTTTAACCGACCTGCTTTATCTGGATCCTGGAAGAATAAAGGGAAACCTCTGTGTCTCAGCTCAGGCAACAAAAAATCCTGGGGGAAAAAATCAGGGAGGGACTCCCTGGGTTGGTATTCTTCAGGGTGTAAAGACAAGGCTGCCCTCCTCCCTGAGAGAGTAGCTTCTCCTGCCAGCTGCTGGTGTCCTGTGCAGAACCCCTCTACTGGAAGCCCTCTGTCCACTTCCTCAGTAATTAGTATACATGCAGATGCATCACATACACTTCAGCCCTGGTCTCAGGAGTTTCCCTTATGAGCACTACATGGTCGTGCCACCTCCTCTAACTGGACACCCATCACGGACCCTCACAGCTCCTGGTTCTTACATCTCAGGTACACACCTGAATACAGTGAGGGTGCTGACCTTGGGAGTCACACAGTAATTTGGATCAGAATTCAGTTCAGGGACCTTCAGCTGTGACAGCTTATTGGTATCACTGTATGGTCATGAGCTGCCTCAGTGGTAAAATGTGAATCTTCCTGGTTCTAACTGAGAAAAGGTGCACAGAAGTGCTGATGAGTAGCAGGTGCTCACTGAGAGCAGCATTTGTTACTCTGAATATGTTCTTCCTCACAAACCATGCAAGTAAGCTTATAAATACAGGGAAGGCATAAAATACTTGGGTATCTTATTCCTTACAAGGCAATTTTTTGCCATAAATGTTTTCTTCCCTGTCTGTGTTACCTCTGGCCACAGAATCAGTGAGGTTGGAGCTTTCTTCACAGAGTCCTTTCTTCTTCCTGACCTTCCTTTTATTTTCTCTTGTATCAGGGAATATGTTCACAACATTCTCCCAGGAGCAGCCACAACCTGTATCCATGGGGCTGAGCTGATTTATAGTTTTGGTGGTATCTGTGCTAAAAATTGCTCGTTTAGGTCTTTGTCCTGGGTTCCTTCTGATTATACGGCAGAGATACCTGGTATCTGCTAACTATTTGCCATATATGAGGTCTGACAATTAAGTTTGCAAACTCATCCTAGGAAAAGTGCTGCCCGCCTCATGCTGACTATCACTATGGTCACCTTTGAAGTCCTCCTGTTGGGAATCTCTGCACTAATATCAGCACCTAGTCTACACTTCAAAGCAATCTTGGAACTCGTTTTCTGGAATGACCATCAAAGCTGTTGTCACATTACCCCTGATGCCCTGCATGTCATCAAAAAGAATACCTTTTGATGTTTCCTTAATCTCAGGTAAAGAAAAAAGTCACTGTAGGCCAGATCAGGTGAGTGGGGAGAGTGTTCCAATACAGTAATTTGTTTACTAGCTAAAACCCCCTCACAGACAGTGCTGTGTGAGCTGGTGCACTGTCATGATGCAAGAGCCCATTTCTGCATACACCTTTTTCAGGCCATAATTTTGAGTTAAAATTTTCCAAACTGTTTTCCTATCAATGTTTACTTGGTATGCTATGCTTCTCACAGCCAGCCAAGGACTCTCACACATAATTCACTGTATTTTTGTAATATTTTCATCAGTTCTGCACATGGTGGCAAGTTCACACACTTAATTGTCAGACCTTGTAATTATCAGCAAGCACTGGATGTTTGTGACGTGATTCCTGAGAACAGAAGGGCTCACACTGCCCCACCGAGGCAGGGACCCTCTTATGGGAAAAGGCTCCGGAGGAGAGCTGTCTGCTCACAGACTTAGGGTTATGAACTGCTGCTAAACTCTAAGATACATGTTCTGAGTCCTCATGAAAACTGCACTGCCAGAGCCGGGAAGCAGCTCTTCCCCCGGTGCAGTCTCCAGTGGCACTGGTGAGCAGGCATTTACAAATTCACTTCTTCATTCATTTATTCGTTTGACTCTGAGTCAGGTTCTACACTTGACTCCTCTGGGCACTCAGAGATGAAGAATGGGAAGGTCTGTCACACAGACTTAAACTTCAAGGTTACTTCCGAACCAGTTAGGACAGGACAGGCTCTGCTCCCAGAACAGACAAGCCATGCAGCTCCCCCTACTGGGCACGAATGCATCTACATCTTCCTGCTCACTCAGTGTCTGCTGGGTGGTGGGTGGGCTTCATCTATCTTCAATACAGATGTTGAGTCACCGAAGCAGGGCAGAGGGGCCTGGAGCATCCTATACTATGGATTTAGGGCCAAGAAGGGACTTGCTCTCATCACTTCCCCACGCTGACTGGACTCTAGTCCCTTAGCCCCAACCTGACGCAGGAGAGCCTCAGCAGGTGGAGGAGCTGGTGGATACTGGGGGACGGTCACAGGTTCTGCCACAAGACTGCTGGCAAAAATTATGAAAAATCAGAATTATCTTTTAATCAGAATGGCCTTTTACATGACTGCAAAGTACAGAATGGGGACCCATTCTGTACTCCTCCCTGGTGACTATTATGCTGCCTCTTAATAACTCAAAACAGTTTTTCTGTGTGCACATTAAACAGCTGAAACCTCTGACCTCATTTGGGCCTGCAGGCTGTGAAAAATGTATGAACATTAGAACCACGCTCCACAGGCAGGGTCTCGTGCTCCGCAGCGTCTGGGGAATGACTGTCTATTGCACCCTCTCCCTTGGCAAACTCCCTGCAGGGTGACCCTCGCCAAGGGCAACGGATGCTGGATTGCCTGTGCCACGGGGCCGCCCTTGCTCTCTATGGTAGAGAAAACTCACAGGAATGTGGTGATCCTGTGGGGAAGGCCAGATCCATGGGCAAATGAGCAGAATAAAGGGAGACGTAGAGATGTCTATTTGGAAAATAGAGAAAAAATAAAGGAACTGCAGCTGAACTCCTCACGGAGGGAACAAACATCCAGAAAAATTTTGCAATGCAGGTAGATGAGGCTGAAGATAAGATGATGCTCTTAGGTTGGTCCCATGAGTGGAGGGCAGTTCAGCCCACAGGAGCAAGTCACAGATTTTCAGGGGGCTGTTGATGAGATTCTGTTGGCCCAGAAGTTTGGCTGACAGGCTGCAGAAGATCAGACATAGAAAGAATATCAATTTGAACATATTTGTTCTCTGTGATGCCTCTGAAGGAATACCAGGCTGAATCTCCAGACCGTGTTCAGCAATAACCCCTACTTCCACCCTGCCCAAACTATCATACCAAACCTTGAAATTGAAATAGAATGAGAGACATGGAGAAAGTTGGAGCTGGAAAGAAGATTAGGAATTATGTTGATCAGGATTTTCTAAACTTCAGTGATATGCTGATCTATGCGGTCTCTCTATATCACCCTGGCCCTAAGCCAGAAATCTTCCTTCTTCCTTCGAGTCATACACCTGTTCTGTTAATTAATGTTGGAACTAATAGCCATATGCACCGATGCCATTTTCCACTAATAGGAGGTAAGGATCAGAGATGGTGCATGATTTTCCCACAATCACAGAACTGGCGATCAACCTGGGTTCCACTTGCAGGGGTCTGGCTCCAGCATCCACCCGATGACTTCCCAGTGACCACGTCCCTCATCTGTTGCTTCTTCTTCCAGGAACTCATCACTGCCTGGTATATCGGCTTCCTGACACTCATCTTGTCTTCATTTCTTGTCTACCTGGTGGAGAAAGATGTGCCAGAGGTGGACGCACAAGGAGAGGAGATGAAGGAGGAGTTCGAGACCTACGCGGATGCCCTTTGGTGGGGCTTGGTGAGTCGCTCACGTGAAGGCCGACCCTGTGGGGATGGACTGTCAACAGGCAGAGGGAGAATGCGGCATGGGGACGCTCAGTCGGTTGACTGCTTTATGCAGTCAGAGGTAGAGTCTTCCATCGCTGACCCTGATGACAGGAGTCTCCCTCCTGCCAGGGCACGCACTTGGCATAGACTTTTCCCTGGTGGTTGTTGAAAGACAGAGCTTAGAATAATATGGTTGCTTTTAGGGGTCTTATCTTATTAATCATAGGCTGTGCACTAGCCAAGTCACACATGTGCAAACATGTGCAAACAAACCTACTGGTAGATAATATATATGTGTACACAGACCTGCGTGTGCTCATCCGCATACCTGCGGGAATGCCTAGTACTAAGGGTAGCATTTACTGAAGGCTTACTTTGCTCTGGCAGGGATATCTATGGTGGCAGATAATCATGAAAATTATGCCTGGGTCTTTTTTGCTCCTCAGCTTTCATTAGTGTTTGTGTGTGGCCCAAAGAAACTCTTAGATAAGCATTCACAGCCAGCCTCAGGGCATGGTTAGACATCCCTGTGAGTCTCACTCCAAAAACTTTTCATTTATTAACCTACTTTAAACTCAAACAATTTCTATTATTAGCCTCTTTTGAAAAAATAGGGAAATCATAGAATGAAGAGGTTAATTAACTAATCAAAGGCCTCTCAGTCAGTAAGGTTGAGCTCAGATTTGATTTCATTCAAGCTCCAGAGACCACACTGCTAATTGCTATAATATTCCGCCTCCAATAGGCACACACATGTGCACAAATACATGTGTACTGATAACATAAACATGTAAACACATGCAGAAATAGACTGCACAGACTGGAACCCAGATACATGCACAGACATTTGACACCCACACACATATTCACGAAATGTACAGATACACAGAGAGGCACACATATTCATAAACATGGCTATTTATGAAATCACACATTTCTAAATACATATACACATTAATGCACATATGTGTGTTTGCAATTATTAAAATGTTTGTTGACCAATTGGCTACAGGTCGGAAATTCTTAAATTAAAACAAGTCTCAAGGCTCCCATGTAAGTTACTTGATGCTCAATGTCTTTTCTCCCATCAAAATCTTGTTCCAAATGGGAGCATTACCCAAGCTGACACAGAGGTTACAGGTAGGGTGCCCCATGTCTGAAGTCTTCTCCTTTCAGATCACACTGGCCACCATTGGCTATGGAGATAAGACCCCCAAAACTTGGGAAGGCCGTCTGATTGCTGCCACCTTTTCCTTAATTGGCGTCTCCTTTTTTGCCCTTCCAGCGGTAAGTCCTTTCAATTTGTGACATCCCCAGTGTGACATGTAGGACCCTCACCATCTGGCCCCAGATGAACTCCTCAGCCTCATCTTCCATCATCTAATACCCTAAATTCCAAGCCCTGTCACTCACTAGTCATTTCCTTAATCTAAGTGGCGTTGCCTGTCTGCCATGGTCTGTCCTGCTCTCCATTGCCAGGACTAACCCTTCCAAGTAGTACCTCTCTCAAGGCACAGTTTCAGTGCTGCCTTTATTAGGCTTAGTTAGTTGCTTCCTCCAGATATAACTGTGTAAAAACATTTCTAGCCCTGTACTGGGATCGCACGTTTCCAAATCTGCCTCTCTGAGGACTGTGAGCTCCTTGGGGGCTGGGGTGATTTTTTTCATTTGTGCGTTCCCAGCATCTTGCCCAAGGCAGGGACTCCATATATGTGAGCTCCTTTACCTTGTCTGACCACTTGTGTAATAAATACATTTCCCTCAACAATGTCTTGGAATGTAATGGAATACCTTCCCCCAAAGCCCAGTGTCAGAAATATAATAACAATAAAAGTAGATTGCATGTACTGAACTTACTGTGTGACCAAATCATGCCAAATGTCTTACCTGCATCACCTCATTTAATCTTCATGACAACATTATGAGTTTGGTGTTGTATTTTTACCTCCATTTTTCAGATAAGAAAACCAAGCTTTAATTAGGTTAGTAAATATTCTGTAGTCACAAGGCTATTGGGTGGTAGAGTCATGAATCCTAAGTCCACTGGTTTTAAAGCCCTGCTCTTAATCATGAAGCTTGAAAAAACTTTCTTAAATAACAGCCCCTCTGCCACCCTTTTCATCTCCCATTCTTGTGAAACTCTTTTTCTGTTGGCAGTTCCAGCTTGTCTTTTCTTTTCTAAGAAAAGAAATGGACATATGACCTCTTTGGACCTTAGTTTTCTTAACATGGAAATAGGCAAGGGGGATGGGGGTACTTCATCGTCTCCAAGATCTCATTCAGCTTGAAAAGTGCCCACTTAATCCACATGCAAGTTTGACCTGGGAATCAAAACATATCGCAGTTCTGGGAAGTGTGGCTATAGAAAAGTCTTGAGTAACAGTTCATGCAACTATAATATTTTTTAAATTTAACTAACATTTACTGGATATCTATTCTGCGCCATAGAGCTTACTAAGCAGTTCCTATACATATGTCACATTTTTCTTAACAAAATTATGAGGTGGGTACCATTATCCATCTCCCTATGGAAGAAACTGAGATTGCAACCCAGGTAACAGGCTTGCCCCAGGTGGAAAGTGGCAGAGTCAGGATTGGAATCCAGGCCTTGGGAACTCCAAGGCTTGTCCCATTTACCCAAGCTCCTTACTGTCTCCAAGAGAAGGAAGGGATCCTCCCCCTTTTGTCCTTTTTGTGGGATTCTGTCTCTGCAGGGCTTTGGAATGCTACTGAATCCCATTACACCTGCTACCCCTGGGGTGCACTCTGACTGCCTGCCTGCTTCTCCCTGCAGGGCATCCTGGGGTCAGGACTGGCACTCAAGGTGCAGGAGCAGCACCGTCAGAAGCACTTTGAGAAAAGGAGGAAGCCAGCAGCTGAACTCATTCAGGTCTGTCTGCCTGGGAATGAACTGGAATGGGACTCAGATCTGGGGGTGGGGTCCAGTGCACACGCATACACCCAGGCAAGAGCAGGCTTGCTTGCACATGCTTGCCTGTGGATGGCTATGCGCATTTTCTTGAGTATCTATGTGGCTGGTTTCACCATTCCCTGATGGTAGCAATCCTATCCCTCTCTCATTCAAGTTCTAAGCTAAGAAGAAAATAGACACAGGACTCAGGGATCACACCATCAGCTTGGTTACTGATAACATTGGAGCAGAGAATTAGGCTCTGACCTTGGAGGCACTAGGCTCCTTTTTGCTGTCACTTCCCACTCCAGGGTTGACCTCCGGACCCACAAGGAAAGGTCAGCCCCAAGTTTGAGATTTTAGCGAGTCAGCTACAAGGACAGCTGGCTTCTTCACATCTGCCATGGGTAGAAAGTCCAGAAGCCAAGAGAGAAAGAGACGCCCTGTGCATGTGAAGTACTGAGACACTTCACTGCTTGCCCTGCCCAGTGGACACCATGGACCAGGGGCTGCTGTGCACCTGCCAGTTCTCCATCTCCATCCCTCACCCTTCACAGGGTAGGGGCTATGGAGAGGCGTGAGAGGTGGTGAAAAGGCAGAAAGGCTTCCTCTTCCCCTTCAGAGGGAGTTCCTGCTTCATGATGTTATGAGCTAGTGTCCCTGTGGGTCAACACAGTATAGTACATGACATATTCTACATATTGTAGTTTCTAGGTCGGTACCAGTCTCCAAGAATCTGCCCCCATCATACACCCAAACCCCAAATCATCAGAGCATCCCAAAGATTCCAGGATAATAGTGTTAAGACCTCATTGCAGGCTGTCTCTTGCACCCAGAAATGGTATAAAAGACTGTTTTCCTATCTGACTTAGAAATCTCAAAAGTCTTCTAGAAGGAGTAGTCCCTGTTTCTATCAAGGATTTTATAACCACTCCACTTCCATTCATATTTCACTACACCACCTATTATACAGGCTGGCCATAAAGTTCGTGTGCAGATTAAAATACACAACTAGGATAGTCAAGGAATTTTTTCTGTAGTTCCAGAATTTTTTCTGTAGTTTTTTTTCTGTTTTCTATAGGAACATTGTCTTCCCAAAGGAACTACAAAAAGTTTCTTGAAATGTTGGCTTAATGCACATTCAAATTCTTGGACATCAAGGGCTTAGTGGCAGGTGGTACCAGGTCACTCCTGCCCTTCTTTTGTCTCCTCAGGCTGCCTGGAGGTATTATGCCACCAACCCCAACCGGATTGACCTGGTGGCGACATGGAGGTTTTATGAATCAGTCGTCTCTTTTCCATTCTTCAGGCAAGTGGCGACTCATCTGAATGTGCAAGGCATGATTGCCCGTCCATCCTATGGGCTGTATTTGTGTGTGTGGCCTCATGGTTTCCTAGAGGATACCCACCCTTCAGGGCAGAAGTTCTCAGCCCAGGCTGCACATGAGAATTACCTGAGAGCTTAAGAATCTCAATGCCCAGGCCACATGTCAGATTAACTGAATCAGAATTTCTAGGGCTGGGGCCTGGGCATCAATGTTTTGTGAAGCTCCCTGGGTGATTCCAGTGTGCAGCCAGGGGTTACCAGCATGGAGAGGCTGATAAGGAGAGGTCCTGTCAATGTATGAGCAGGATCTGTGGGCTGAGGAAGCAGGGAACCCAGATAGTAGGCCACTCTACCAATCCCAGGCACTGCTCTCACCTGGCACCAGCAGACCACTCTGTACTGTGGGAAAGGGAAGGTGAGTGGAGGTAGCAGGAGTCATCCTCAGGCTTTCCAGAGGTGCCTTTTTGTATTCTCAGGTGGGGAAGACAGAATTGAAGGGCTCAGGGAAAAACAGGAACTTTTTTCCTTGGAAAGAAGTAGGGAAAGGGAGAGGGAGATGTACATTACATGTCCGGTATGTTCCAGGGACCCAAGTTCATAGCTGGTTTAATCCTCACAGGAACCCTATGAGGTAAGTCAGAGGTTCTCAAATTCAATGTACATTAGATTCAATGGGGTAATTGTGAAAATGCAGATCCGGCACCCACCTTCAGCAATCCTGACACAAGTGGGTAGTAAAAGCTTCTAGAACAGGAGTCCCAGGTTGAGTCTGACACTCGGGCCGGCAGTCCCCACCAGCAGGAAGGCTGAAGTCTGGCTCAGAAATTTTGGACATTTTGACCAATGCCAGCCACTTCTAGAGGCCTCCAAACCCTTGATCTTTTCACTATGTGGGATTCTAAAACAGAAGGTTTGTGATATGGTGGTCCTGAGCTCAGATTGGTGAGGTTGTGGGGAGGATGCTAGACTCCCAGAGCTATTGGCTTGGAAGAAAAAGTAGATCAATAGTTAGCCTCATATGGGTTATGAGGCTAACTATTGGGGCTGGGACTTGCTCCATAGCAGGTTCAGTAGTAAGTGGAAGGCTCCGCTAAGCCACCCCAGCCTCTTACACACTCATTATTGTGCCTGCAATCAGGCTCTGAACTCTGCCTCAATTTGTCTTTTCACCTCCATCACCACATCATGGTAAAGATTTCAGGAAATAAAGGATATTTGGGTTCTACTGACTCATTTTCCTGCATAAAATCTTCCATCAGGTGACCACATCAAAGAGAAGAATGTCCAAAGCCTGACTGTGATCTCCAGGGCCTGTAGGTTCAGGTGTCCACCCACTTCTCCTGCTCCCATCCCATCATGTTCACTCCTAAAGGGATCCGAGTGGCTGTGATTCTTTCTATTTAGGACTCAGTATTTCTATTGAGTCCACTGATGTTGTATGAGCTGAGCACTGGGGCAGACCATGGAGGGCCAGTGACATGTGACTTGAGAAGAAGTCTAACCAATCAGCCAGAGAATGACTTGAACAGACTGTATTCCAGGGAGGTGACAGGAGGAAGTGTGGAGGGTGGATTGGGCAGGCTCAAGGGTCAGAACAAGGAGTCCGTTAGTAAATGCTTGCAGGGTTCAGAATAAGAGGAAATGAGAGCCTAGACCATCGTGAAAGCAATAAGAAGGGAGACCAGAGGGTAAGTCTGAAAGAGAACAGGCAAAGGGACTGAGAACCTGCAGAGGGTGGGAAGAAGAGGGGAAAACATCTTCAATAAAGGAATGATAAGGTTTGGGCTTATTCACTGTGTCTTCTTGTAGTTAGACTTACACACTCAGAAGATGACCTACATGTTTCCATTTGGTTCTAAAATTCTATTACTGGTGCAGTTGTTGAGGCTTTTGGATGTCATAAAGCAGAGTCTTAGAATGGGCAGAAGACCTCCCCTTAGGAGAACACGGTGACCTGGAACTCAAAAGCAAGAACACTTTGGGCACAGAATCAAGGTGTGTGCTATGTATCTCAAGGACTTGGCAACAGATCCACTCTTTGGGGTGGTTTATTATAAATAAGGCCTTGTCCTAGCTGCCAGGGACTTGGAAGAATACGGCGCTCTGCAGACTGCGGCTGTGATGTGGGAACAATATTTAAAGGAAGAGAGAACATTTCATTCTTCCTCTTTGTTTCTCAAGGATGAAAATATAAAGTCAGTAGAGAAATTAACCTAGCAACCATTCTGAAGCAAGGGTGTCCCCTGGAAAGAGAAGGTCCCTGAATTCAACCCACTCTCTGTTAACGCTTGAGAAGCACCTGACAATGTGCTGGTGTCTCTCACCTTCCAAAGTTTTTTTTTCCTTTGGTCTTTTGTGCATTTTTTAAAAAATAACTTGATTGAGATACATATTTCATGACCTGTAAGGGGATTCCACACACCATAAAAGGTACCTTTATAAAGAGGAAAATTCAGTGTTCTGAGTATTGGCAAAGTAGACCATGGAACATCACTAGCTAATTCCAGAACAATTCACTATCCCAGAAAGAAACCTTGCGTTCATTAGAAGTTACTCCTGGTTCCTCTTTTCCTCCAGCTCCTACAACTACAAATCTACTTTCTGTTCTAGTCTCTCTATTCTGTAGTAATATAATAGCAAAATCTTGTAATGTGTTGTCTTTTATGTATGGTTCTTTAATTTCACATAATGTTTTCAAGTTTCATTCATTTCAAGTTCAAGTTCATTTCACTAGAACTCTTTATTCTTTTTTATGGCTATATAATATCCCTTTATATATGCCACATTTTTAAATTCATTAATCAGGTGATGGACATTTCAGCTGTTTCCACTTTTGGCTATTGTGAATGATGCAGCTATGAACATTCAGGCACACATTGTGTGGACGTGTGTTCAAGTGCCTTGGGTACATGGCTATGAGTAGAATTGGCAAGTTTAGGTTTAAAACTCTTTGAGGAATGAGACTGTTGGCATAGCAGTTAGATCATTGTACATTCCTGCAGAAGGTATTGAAGGATGAAGTTGTTTAGCCCCCTTGCAACAGTCCTGCCATGTCAAAATTTCCAGCGCGGTGTAGGCCTTTGTTAATTTGCACAGATCTGTGTGTTTAGGGTTAGCTGCGATGGATGGGGGTGGTCTGTTTTACTTCTTCTTTTTCTTTTTACTACCTACAATTATAAACTCATTTTTTTGAATTGCAAAGAAACTCAGAAAGTTTCAAGTCCAAACTCAAACTTATAAGTGAAGAAACTGGGACCCCCCACCCCGAAAAGCTCAGGAATTTGCTCAAGCCCACACATCAAGTTGGGCACATCTGAGACCACACCCCAGTCTTCTGACCTGCTTACAGTAGATGCTTTGTAGACTCAGTATAAGTGAGTGGTAGGAGTCTGAGAAGGCGTGGAAGGATGCCAGGGTAGATTAGACAGTCTCGTATATAAGCAGGGATGAGGGCAGATGTTAAAAACCAGACATTGCTTTTCATCAACAAAAGAGCGGGTACACTGCCAGGTCTCCTATAAGTGATGGTGCGGTTTTACCCAACTTCACATATTCTATAGCTGTACTGTCCAATATGGTTGCTGCTGGCCACATATGGGCTATTGACCATGTGACTATTACAAGTGCAACCAAGGAACTAGATTTTTAACTTTAATAACCGTATATGACTAGGAGCTGCCCTATTGGACAACACCGCTCTGGAATTGAGAGATGTTAGGACAGAAACAGAGAGGAGGGTACTTAAGGCCATGAAGTAGAAGATCCTTGGCCAAGAAGAGCTAGTTCATGTGTATCCAGGACTTGGTCATCATGACCAAGATTAGAATTATTGGAGGGCCTGGAAGTGGAGAAGGGACACTATATGCAGTGGTCATTTCATGTGGCCACATAGTTTTGGGTCTGCTTTCATGTATGCTACGTTATCTAAGCTTGGGGATGTCTTGGGAGGTAGGTAGACTAATGGACTAGGTAACTCCCTTCTTCATAACCACATAATCAGAGCATCAATGTGATAAATTAGCTTGCCTCATATCACTCGGTTAGTAGATATTGGAACCAAGATGGGAACCCAGGTCTTATGCCAAAGCCCATGTTTTCTCCCCTGTTTCTCTTGGAAGAAAACATTATTTAGGGAGAAAATTGTATAAAAGTAAAATGAGATGAGTTATTCACATAAGAATACCCCCTTCTGAAGATTGTTGCTGGGATGGTTAAATTGGGTAAATGGGTGACATTCATTGTCCAGTCCTCAGCCCTCAGCAGGTGTTCAGTCTGGGCTGGAGGAAGTGCTGATGCTACAGCACAGAAGGGATTGGGAGGCGCAGGGAAGGAAGACCCTAAGCGCCCAGATTATCATCCTCGGAAACCACCATTAGCACCATTCGATTTTTCCTTCATGGGCAGAGTCTAGTAGAGAAGGATGTTTATGAGTGCAGTGGAGAGGGTCAGGTGGTGGGGAGAACAGTGGAGGGTGGGCTGTCACTGAGAGCGTGGGTCCTTCATCCACCCACCCAAAGTAGGGGGTGGGTTGGGCGTCACAGGGTATCAGTTTGGTGACTTGGTGGTGGGACCACAGGCAATCTCAGGGAAGTGAGTCGAGGTCCTCGGCCGGGAGGTGAGTGGGAAATGTCTGAGGAGGAGGAGGAGGAGGAGGAGGAGGGAGGAGGAGGAGGAGGAGGCAGGAGGGGTCATCTGGAATGTGAGGAAGGGGTGGGCCGTGGTGCGCCTGATTCTCTAACCCTTCTGTCTGTGGTGACTTCTCCAGTCTTGCCTTCAGCTCCCTGCTCACTTTCCCTGCCTCCCCTTTTTGTAACTCTCCCTTTCCCTGGATTTGAAGACCCAGAGAATCCTAGAAAGTCACAGCTTTTTCTGTACTTATGCTTTGAGACCAACTAACCTTTATTGCCCAAGAGAGGAAGCAGGCTCAGAGGATGCTGTGACCAGTGCAGGGCTGACTCTGGACATGAGAGTTCTTCACTCTCCACTGGGCCCTTTTGCTTGTCTGCTGTGATCTTCTCCTCTGCCCACACACTCTGGGTCCTAGGAGAGGCCAGTCATTCCTTCACCAATTAGTGGACACTCCCCATAGGCTGGAGTGTAGGGTGCTCAGATTTTAGAGGGAAATAAAACCCAGAGGCTCTGCCCTCAAGAGTTCATGGACTATACCTGGTCTAAGACGGTGTGACCTGATGACAGGGTATGATCTCACCTGGGAAGGGATTGGCTCAGTGTAGACCCCAGGCCGAAGTGTGAGAACCCCAAGGAGAGGCTCCTGGAGGTGGAACTTAACAGACAAGTACCTGTTCCACTTCCTTCAAGCCCTTGAGCAGTTTATTTAGCCTGTCTGTGCCTCAATTTTTTTTCTTCAGGAAAATGGGATCATAATGGTACTTACCTCATATTATCATGAGGATTAAATGAATTAATCCATAAAAATGCTTAAACTGGTATTTAAGTAATAATTATTGCTCAGTAAATGTTAGCAGTGATGATAGTGTCAACCATGATGGTGGTGGTGGTGACAGAGTTATGTGGGGTGTGGCTGCTACATTAAGCCTTTCTTGGTTTCCTGGTCTGTCCCTACCCTTAAACAAATCCTCTGAGCCCAGCGTGAGGCCTGGGGCAGAGTCGGTGCTCAACGGGAAGGGAAGGAAAGGGAAGGGGAGGAGAGGGGAAGGGAGGGGAGGGGAGGAGAGGAGAGGGGAGCGTGCAGAGCAGCAGTCTCTGAGGCAGCCTGGAGTCTGGCTGGGGACCTTCCCTCCCTCGTGGTTTCCCTCCACAGTCACCAACCTGTCCTAGAGCCCAGTTCTGCTTCGTCGACTTCAGAGGGAAGCTTTGGAGTGAAGGCTGGGAATTTATGCTTTATTTTTTTCCCTCCCTCTTCTTACAGGAAAGAACAGCTGGAGGCAGCCGCCAGGTAGGTTTCTGCTTATGAGCCCCTTCTTCCCACCACTGTGTCGGGAAGAGGGTCTATTTCTGGATGACCCATGGTGGCTGTTCTGGTCACAAGGTCGGGACTTGGGGACTTACTGTTGCTGCTGACACCCACATTCCTCTGCCACTTTCATGCTGATTTACCCAAGGACACCTTATTAGGAATCAGAGCAGCAGCCACGTGTATTTGGTGTATCCTGAGGGCTAGGTTCTGTGCCAGGACTTCCACCTACTCAGAGAGGTTGAGTCACTCTCTTTGGGTCACACAGCAACTACTGAGTGGCAAGATCAGAATTCGAAGTCAGGTATGAACATTACAAATGTGCTATTTTCATGACATACTGCTTTGTTTTCTTGGGCTCACAGATGGCTCTTCAGAACGTGAATGAGGCTGTTAATTCATGATTCCTAAAACTGCAGAGGTATTCCAGTAAACCACACTCGCTTCAGGGCCCTGCTGAGACTGCAGAAGCTTCTGGGTTATGATCATTTCTCTAGCTGACCTCGTTTTCCCTTCCCCACCCAATGTCACAATGTAGAAGAAACTAGGGACTCTGTTCTAGACTATAAAGAAAAACCATCTCTTGCAAAGATCAGTGTAAACTACTTATATATTCATAGATATAAACGCATGTGCATATTTATGTGTGTGTGTGTGTATATATATATATATATATATATATATATATATATATGTCTATATGTTTTTAAACCATGATTGCTGGAAAACTACATGTAAGTCCTCACAATTGATCTCCTGGACACTCAAGTCCAACTGTCTGCTTCTATAGTGACAAAATTTGTTCAAAGGAGGTGAGAGGACCCTGAACTGCCTTGTAGGGGACCCACTTGAGAAAATTGGCCTTTGGGAAGCTGAGTCTAGTCCCCGTAAGCGAGCACAGGAAGCTCTGTCCAACATGATCTGACAGATGGCGCAGCTTCTGGGCCCTTCGTGTGCGTTTTCAAGCTGCCCGCGAGTTTCTCACCTGGACCCAGTTTAGACTGCAGGGGTGTTTGGAGAGATCAGCAAGCAGGGATGGGTAACTGACAGTGACAATACCAGGGCAGTTGCTGGAGGACCCCAGCAGCTCTCGGCTCCAGAGGCAGACTGGGACGCTGCCACAGAGAGCTCTTCCAGATGTGTCTATCGAAGCCGAGGGCCCCCGAGAGGACAGGCCACACAGCCCATGAGCACCAGCGGTCATGATGCCCGGTCTCAGGACTCCCAGCAGGGCATCCTTTGCCCTTCTTCTCTCATGACCAGCAGGGCTTTAAATCATGCAGGTATTAATCCTCCAGCCAATTATTAAATCTACCTCTAGAGCACTGGTTCTCAACCTTCCTAATGCTGCAGTGTATTTTTGTTGTTACAAAGGGGTCATAACCTGCAAGTTGAGAATCCTTTGTCAGCTTCTCACTGGGAAGGTGAGCCTTTTAGAGATTTTTTCATACAGATCTGAAAAGAAGTTGGAGGGTGGTAGAATTGTCCACCGAGGGGTCAATTCCTTTACCCAGAAAAGTGGGGAACAAGGTGACTAGAGCACGGTCAGGAGGGTATGTATGTGTTAGATTAAAACTTAGTGACACCCATCTTCCACCTTCCAATCGTCTCCCCCACCAGCTGACAGGTGACTGGTGCTCCAATCTTCCTGTGTTAGCATTTCTCAATCGTGTCCGTTCATCTCACTGCCTCCTTCTCACATAAGCTTCCCACACAGTTGTTTACTTGTCAGCTGAGTAAAGAATTGTATTTTCTATGACTTAACAGCTCCTGGGGCTACTTTGGGGTTTAGAAAAATAACTTTTTATTCAACTTATTGAAAAGAGCTCAAGCTCATAGTTAGTTATAAAGCTATTGCTTTGTAAGAGTTGTCTTGGCAGTTCTGATTTATGTGGATTTGTTTGAGGAACAGAAGCCCAGCTGAATCCATACTATGATTGAGAGATTGGCTTTGATCATTTCATCATGAGCACTTTGTATATGTCACCTTACTTGATTCTTGTAAAAAGGGAGGCAGTTGACACCATCCATCCCTCCTAACCTAGTTAGGATACCCCACCCATGATGCTCTTAGGACTCAGTGATTCCTTAAGAGAACACATATGTAGGTTTATGGATAATATTTACAAAATATTCTCCATGTGTTGGCCATCTCCTTATTAAATTTTATTATGAATATTTTGTAAATATAAAGGTACATTTAGCTATAATTCCCCATTTTCCCTATGTACGGCAACCCTGGGGCACCTCTAGAAGTTGGCTGCCTCCCTTCTGATTAACTTTAGAATCACAGGTCCTGAGAAGGAAGTGTATGCTGTCTCTGTAGACCAGTGATTTTCAACCTATATGCCTTGACACACTGGTGTGCCCTTAGAAGATCTTAGATGTGCCCCCAAAACTTTAAAGATAAATAAATTGTTTTCAAAAGAAGTTCAAAGCATAGTAAGTATATATTTTTACTCTTTTTGTTGTTGTTGTTGTTAACATAATTTAAGTGTGCCATGGAAGTTTAGCAATAAGTTCAAGTGTGCCAAGGGATCAAAAAGTTTCCAAAACACTGGTCTAGGTCATTAGCGTCACAAAGCTGACACTGTGCCTGAAATATAGGGTGTGCCCCATAAATATCTGCTGAGTGAGTAGATACATGACCCAGTAACGGACGTATTGTAACTCCATTTCACTTATGAGGAAGTTGAGCTCAAGCATTCACATAACTTACACCCAATTCGAGCTCAGAAATAGCCACGGTGGGTCTTTGCAATGCAGGTCTTTCTGCAGAAGCCTGTGCTTCTCCCACACCGGGCTGGCCCGGTCGGCAGCGCATGGGTTGTTGTGCCCTCCTGGTTGTCCGTGAGTAGAGTGAGGTCATGAATACAACAGTCTTGACACTTGTTCTCCAGAAATCTTACCTCGCGTCTTCAGAGCTCCTCTTTCACTTCATTTGGGGCTGGGCCTGATGTCACTTCCCAAGAGTGGCCTTCCCTGACCCTCCACCCACACTCCTCAATATCTATCCTCTTGATACTGAAGGTGCCAAAAATGTATACACATTTTAAGAAAGGGGAAACCTGTATTAAAATTGTAACACTCGGGGCGGCGCCTATGGCTCAAAGGAGTAGCGTGCCGGCCCCATATGTCGGAGGCGGTAGGTTCAAACCCAGCCCCAGCCAAAAAAAAAAAAAAAAAACAGCAAAAAGAAAAAAAAATTGTAATACTCAATATGTACCAATAACAAAAGATAAATACACATAGTGGACTAAATGTTTACAAGAGCATCTCCTATTCTACTCACTGCTCTATTTCTAGCACCTGACGAAACGCCTGGACCACAGCCTGGCAGTAGGCAGCATTCTATAGATATGAACTTACTGAGAGAATGGGTGGGTGGAAGGATGAACTATCTATTCCGTATGAACTTACTGAGAGAGTGGGTGGATGGATGGATGGACTCTCCATTCTGTATGAACTTACTGAGAGAGTGGGTGGGTGGATGGGTGAATGGACTCTCCATTCTGTATAAACTTACTGAGAGAGTGAGTGGGTGAGTGGATGGATGGACTCTCCATTCTGTATGAACTTACTGAGAGAGTGGGTTGGTGGATGCATGAACTCTCTATTCTGTATGAACTTACCAAGAGAGTGGGTGGGTGGATGGATGGACAAACTCTCCATTCTGCAAGTGTCATAGACCCAGCTTGAATTACCTCAGATGGAGAGAGCAAGGCAAGGACTCACACAGCCACCCGTCAGAACAGGAGGGGACCCCACAGCACAGGAATGGGGCCCTCTGGGTTTCCTCTCTCCATCTCTTGCCTCTATTGCTCTCTCTGTGATGATTTCACTACATCAAATGACTCTCCATACTAATGAAGCTCATGCCCAAAGATTCAGTATCACATTCTTTTTCTTCTTTCTTTTGTCCATCTATCCTTCACCCAACATTGGTTTTTAAAATCCCATAGAAGCACTCCCATTTGCTCAGTTTGGGTATTCACAGACTGGACACTCCCGATGACTTGGAAGGTAGAGGCCACTCCTGACTAACCTCTGGGCCAGGTTCCCACTGTTGGAGTGGGTGGGGGCAAATGAAGGTGCCACAGTTAGCATCCCCCATTAGAATCACTTGGTGGAAGTGGGGAGAATCAGTTCCCATTTTGTCCCAGGGTGAGGAGGAAACATCAAGCAGACAGAAATGGAATCCATTCAGAAATGCTACCTATAAATTTTCAAATTCCTAATAATTATATGGCATACGTTCTTACAACAGTTACCTGTGTTGACAATTGCTTGTCTGAGCCCATTGGTTCACTTTGTATCTTCAAACCATTTCATCTCAACAGCAGCCATCAGGACTTTTCTTCTCTGTATCTGTCTTTGGAAAGGGAAGAAATTTATCCTAGGGACCTGCTTTATCTTCATCTGGTGATTATATCTGTTCCATTACTGAGCTGTCAAATTTAACAGAGGACTGTTCTTTGGATCAAAGAATTCAAGTATTGTAACAGTAACTTACAAAGAATGTTTATTGCTTGCTTCATACTCACCCTAAGAGGTAGGTACTATTTTTTGTTGTTGTTGGGTTTTTTTGTTTGTTTGTTTTTGTTTTTTTGAGGCAGAGTCAAACTCTGTTGCATGGCCTCAGCCTAACTCACAGTAATCTCAGACTCATGAATTCAAGTGATCCTTCTGCCTCAGCCTCCTGAGTAGCTAGGATAATAGGCATGCGCCACTATGCCCTGCTAGCTTTTCTGTTTTTTGGCAGAGATGGCGTCTCACTTTTTTTCAGGCTGGTCTCAAACTTCTGAGCTCAAGTAATCAACCTACCTTAGCCTCCCAGAGTACTGAGATAACAGGTGTGAGGCACCGCATCTAGCCTGGTAGGTACTACTTTTAATCCCCATTTTATAGCTGAGAATGAGGTTCAGATAGGTAAGTCGGTCACATGGCTAGAAAGTAGCAAGAGCACAACTTGGATCCTGTGGCCTAGCTCCAAAGTTTCTGGTCCCAACCACTATGAATCCCCTCTGGATATTGGGAGCAGTTATCTAATCAGTCCTTGCATATTTTGTTTTCTTGTACCTTTTTTGGCTCACGTAGCTGGAGTCTCTGCCATGAGAGGAAGCTATAGAGGTGAGAAAAAGCACAGAGCCAGGATCTTATATGGAGTGAGGGAGCATTTGGCCAGATTCTGTGATTCAAACTTTGCCTTCTTTCTGTGGTGTCAGCCACATAAAATTTATCTCTCAGAGTCATGTTGGCAGAAAAACACCTCCCATGCCACAGAATCAGTAACTACTAAAGGTAATGTAGAGATCAAATAATCCAATCTCCTAACTTTACTGATGAGAAAACTGTTACCCAGAGCAAAACACGAGGCCTGAACACAATCCCATGGCTATTAATAGTCTCTCTGCCACCCAGACCTTGCATCTCTGACTTAGGCTGCAGAGTCATGAAGATGCAGAGGGGAGACTCCAGAGGACCAATTTTGTTTAAACCCAGAGGAATTCCAGACCCGTCTTGAAGACTGTGTCTCACTTTCCATTTTGGAATAATTTTGATTCATAATTGGATTATGAATCAATTGAGAAATAGACCTAGGAATCAGAGAAGGATTAAAACATAGGTTACATTTGCTGAGTAAAGCAGGGTTTGATCTGGGGGCAACAAGGAGCTTCATAACAATTCCCACCAAGTCTGGCCTCGGAAGTCTCCAGGGCACAAAGCAGATACTCACCCAGCCAGCCACAGGGTGCAGCGAGCTGGGGAAAGACCATGTCTGAACTCTGACATTTACTATGGAACTCTCCTGATAAATGAACATGAACCAGTAACTACTGCACACTCACTGTAACCCAGATCATTCACTTCCTCCCATTGAGAGAAACCAGTAGAAGGCTACAGGCTGCTGCTTAATTCTTCTGAGAGTATGGAAATTCCATTTTTATGACTTCAAAAATAAGAGACAAGCATCCTCTCTCTGCTTCACGTGCCTGCTCTCTACCTGTGAGCACATCATTCCTCAGCACACAAGAACGAGTCACAGCTCCTTGGCTTGGTCCCATCAGCCTGAAAACAGGACTTTTCACACAGTACATCTCCTCAGCCCTCCTTGCTTACTGTTTGGCACGTGAAACGTGACAGATGTTTATTACCTGTATGCCTCTCCATCTCTCTCAGGATAGGGCACGGTGCTAGAAGAGCCTACTAAAAGGGGACTTCAGATCTGTGTTAGGCCCACCCTTTCTGCATGGAAAGATGGGAGGGTGGAAGAATGAAGGCAGGAAGGAAAAAAAAAAAAAATTAAAGCCTTAACCCCCATAGCTGCCCTGTGCTAGTCAGTCTGTCTGTGCCATCTCATTGAGCTCTCAGATCAAATGGCACAAAGGTTAACTGCTTCTTCAATTACTCTTGGTTTTGTTTTCTTTTACTCTAGTGACACTGCATCTATTCATCATTCATCCATCCAGCTATCATCCATCCACCCACGATCCAAGATCCCTGGATGGCCTCTGATTTTATCTGGTGCCACTCTGCCCTCACCTAGGTTGTTTAGACACGTGCCCTCCCTTTAGGCCCCCATTCCAAGTCTTCCTGCCCCTTGATTCTTCTGTCTAGGGAGTTCTTTTCTTGGAGGTCAGTCCCTCTCTCACGCTTCATGTCTCTGTATCTTGACTATCATCATCTTCCTCCTGGACTCCTGTGACTGGCTTCCCACCCATTCAAGACGTCTTCCCTGACCACTCTACCCAAGTAGACCTGCCATTATTTTTTGTTACTGCATTCTGTTTCCTTGTCTTATTTCTAACAATGAATGTGTCTTACTGTATGGAAGCTGAAAAGCACTTCTGTTTTAATCACCACTGTATACTCAGAACGTTTCTAGGATCCTTATATTTACCCCATGTTGAATATATTGTTTAATAAATAAGTAATGTCAAGTTCATTTTACAGAAGAAGAAATTGAATCAGAAAGAGTTGGTGACTTAATGAAGCTGAAATGTTAATTACTGAATAGAAATTTGAACCTAGTGCTCTTTTCACAACACAGCACTCTTTCCCTTAGCTGAGGTTAGATAAATTTTATTAATGAAAGAGTTGAATATTGTATTCCTTCCTTCATTCAGACATCATAATAATGACTTCAGGTTTACAATATGCCAGCAACTGGGATAGCTGCTGAATATACAAATTGAGCAGGCTTGTTTCTGGCTCCAAAACTTGCCTTTTAGTTTTTCAACCTCAGCACTATTGATATTTGGGACAGATAGTTCTTGTGAATTGAAGGATGTTTAACGGTGTCTTTGCCTCTGTCCACTAGATGGCAGGAGTGCTCGCCACTGTGGGGTCAGCTGTAGTTGTCTCAACAACAACAAATACAACAAAAAATACAAAAGCTCTCTAAGTTGACCACCTGAGGGACCATAACAAACTGGCCAACATACAGAGGTGGTCAACATAAGGAACTTCCATTAAATACATGTGGTGCATGTCCAGTCTACAAAAGTTAGGTTAACTGAAGGAGGTAGTCAATGTGGGGAGGTAGTTAACTATGAAGGTTCATCACTAAATGTCTCCTGGTAGGCGGTGTTGGGGTGGGGTCAGATTCATCCTCAGTGGAGAACCAACGGTGATTTTGTTATGGTGACCAAGCATCAAATTGTTCTAGGGGCACAGTGAATGGATGTCTGAGGGGTCTTAGTTGCTGCACTGAGCATCCAGACATGCTGATAAGTGAGCCTTGGGGCTGATGCTTAGGCCAAGTTTAGGACAAAACCAAGAGTCATTTAGATGAAAGAAGTGATGAAGGTTTCCGCAGGTAGAGTTCTCAGCATGTGCAAAGTGCTAAGTGTCAGGAAACTGCACAGAGTCCAACCTGGCTGGAGTTCTGGGGTGCTGACAGCTGGGCAGGAGCCTGGACAGAACAACCCCGATTTTACTGTTCCATCCCCAGTCCATTTATTTGCATTTTCTACAATTCATGTTTGGAATTGTTCACCTGCACTTAATCAAATCAGGAACTCTGGCTTTCCAAGGAAATCTGATATCAGTTCCAAAGAAGGCTTTTCTTGCAAGATCTGCAGTGGCCTCCTAGAACAAGGCTTGAACTATGCACTGGAAATCGATACGGGGAAGGCAGAAAAGAGTTTTGAGTTTCAAAGGTGAACTTTGCCTTGCATTTAATTATCCTTTAGGGTCTTGGATTTCAGGCAACGCAATTAAGAAGTAAGCTGATCATCCCCTTTGCTGCAGGAAGAATTTCATAAGCCTCTTAGGGTCAACAGCTGCAAATAATTTGGAACTGAGGCATTTGACTTACACCCAACGATGCGCCTGAATTTCTGATGATGTCTAAACTGTTGGCTGTGATGAATGGGGTTTAAGTGAACGTGGTCTCAGCACTTTAAATGGTTGAGGTTACAGTGAAGTATTTTAAATGCCCAAACAAGCAAATCCTAAATCCCAACACAGATAGAACCGAAGAGAGTCCTCTCACTGTCTTTCTAAATATTCAGTAATTATAATGAAATTTCAAGTTAGGACAAAGTAGCTGAGATGAATTTTGTCTTGTTTTGTTTATTTGGAATGAAGCTTCTTGTATACTTATTTCCTGCAGAGGTGGGGTGCAATGACAGTGTGGGATGTTTTGAGACAAGCATTTAGGAGTACAGTAAACTAATATATAAATCCCTGAAATTCATTCCATTCATGTAAATAAAAGAACAAAACATTTTTTGTGGCCAAGGAAATTGTATCCATCCTTTTCATACACGTGGTCAGCCTTGTCCTGCTTCTGTGGGAGGAGGATTACTCACTGAGATAAGGACAACAGCCAGCGTTTACTGCGTGCTTCCTGCATCCCGGACAGCCCGCCGAGCACCTGGCAGGCTTTGCCTCATTTCACCCTTAAACATCCTTGCAAATCAAGGCTTATGGTCATTGTTTTGCTGCTGAGGATGCTGGGGACCAGACGGCACAAGTGATGTGTCCTAGGCTGCATGGTTTGTCAGGACAGGCTCACCCAGGCTGGCTTTGCCCCAAGCCCATGATTTTAGCCACTATGCTGAATATCCAGGTGTGATAAGCAGAGGGATTTGCTGGGTTCACAGATAACCAGGAACAAGTCCCTATCTAAGTAGGACTCGACGGGGGCAGCCAGACCTGGAAATGTACAGTCTCCACACAGCGTGGAACAGGCAAGCCTTTTGTGTGTGTTCACCTGAGCTTCTGCTTCGCACAGTTTTTAACTTACTGGCCCTGATATACTCTCTGTTCCGTTAGCCATTCATCCAGTACCAGTCAGGAAAGCAGTTTCAAAAACTTTTACTTTGATTCAGGGAAGATGGAGCTAGATGAATATTGGAGTTTCTCTAAATTTACCCCGGGCTGGTTATTCATGAGATTCCTCAGTAGAACTGGGAGAGGACAAGTCTGGAAGGAGTCGGGGATAGTGAGTGCCCAGTGCTTTTTCACATAAGCATTCACTTGGTCAATCATTTGCTCATCTGTTATTTCAGGTATTTCTTAGCGCCTTCTGTATGCCAGGCTGTAGGCAGCAAATGTTACAGATAGCATGTGTCATATACTCCAAACTTCTGTGAAGCCCCCTTAACAGATGAGGAGCTGGTGTTCAGAGAGCACGGGCTGACTGTGGGGCAGGAGTACCCACACCCTGTCTCTGCAACACCAACCTCAGGACCCTGCACTGTGCCAAGCAGCAAAGACACCAGTAGCTTCTGATGGAAACACGTGGTGTCCTAACCACACATACTCTTTGAAAAATACGTTATCTCAAACCCATGAAGAGCTGATTCAACCAGCCACATTCTTTCATGTGCTCATTTATTCCCCAATGACACCGGTGCATCAGTATATGTGGTGTGCCAAGCCCCTTGTGGGGTAGTGGGAAGGAAGCTGCTGCTTTGTGGCTACCTCGCAATGTGGCTGTCTTTGGAAAGCCTCATACAAAAAGACCTTTATCCTTATGCTTACCGTGGGAAGGGCAGGGGAAAGTTGAGAAATAGAGGGACAAAATTATTATGTACAGAGCACCTGCTATGTGTCCACCTCTGTGCCATATCCTTGACAAACATCATCTCACCATAACCAGGGGAAGCAGGGAATGTGTATCCCTATTTTACAGATGTGGTACTGAGGCTCAAAAGGTCACCCATTTGCCCAAAGTAAGCCAGATGGGAGAGATGGACCTGGCTTAAGTCAAGGTGCAACTGGCTTTTCCTACCAGGGCAACTTTATGTTGGAGTTGCTGATTTTTTTTGCAGCAAAGAACCCCCTGGAAGTATTGTGAAGCCCATGGGCCCCTTTTCATAGTAATAATTGACCCTTTAAATAAAAAGCAATGCACAGAAGCTGACTATACTAAAAAATTATCAAAACATTTAAAACTTCAAGACGTGGTCATCTGTGTGTTTGTGATGAGCTTAATGACAAGACCTAGCGGCAGGTTGGTCTTGTTGCAACCATACTAATGATGAGCATGAATAGTCCCTGGAGATAACAAGATTCAAAACTCCGTGATTTCTGTTGTGGAAGGACGCAGGCACTGAGGGTATTACTGGGCTTTGTGACCCACATTCATCATTGACAAAGAAGCTACGCTTTAGCTAGGAGTTAGTAAATTCTAACTGTGGGGTCTATCTGTGGCCAGCAGATTAAGAATTGACTCCTGCTTTATGTCCTCTGTTGTTTGGTTCTGCTCAAGGAACATTTGATAAGGATTTGTCTGAGTAAAATGACTTCCTGGGCACCGTGAGATGCTATAAAGGAGAGATAGGAGGCCACAGACGCAGAGGATGGGCGTGGGGAAGGCTGACTGCCAGACAGGGCAATGAACAGGTGCATCCTCTGTCTCACGTGGCCTCCACTTAAGCGTATGAGGACACTGAAGTTCAGACAAGCTACCAAACTTGCCCAAGGTGTAATAGCTAGTAAGTTTTTGAGCCCCCTTAACAGGATGCGTGCTTCACCCTGCTTAATCAGATTCTTCAGCAGAGGAGTGCATTGTCCGTATGCTTCCCTGGAGGAGAATGTGTGAGTCTTTACGGCGGGACGGGAAATTTGAAGAGCCTGCACTGAAGGAGGAAAATTGTTCACTTTTGCTTATTTTGTAGCCAAAAGCTGGGTCTCTTGGATCGGGTTCGCCTTTCTAATCCTCGTGGTAGCAATACTAAAGGAAAGCTATTTACCCCTCTGAATGTAGATGCCATAGAAGAAAGTCCTTCTAAAGAACCAAAGCCTGTTGGCTTAAACAATAAAGAGCGTTTCCGCACCGCCTTCCGCATGAAAGCCTACGCTTTCTGGCAGAGCTCTGAAGGTAACGCCTTTCCTCTCTCCACATTGTCTCCTCCACTTCCCCCTCGTCACTTCTCCCTATCCCTCAAGTCCACAGGGCAGCCCTCTCCCCTCCCTCCCAAACCAACTTCTTCCTTCCCCTCATTCCTGTCCTTTTGGCTGGGGGTGTCTGTGATCTGCTCTCGGGAGTCATGGAGCATGAGGCTGCCATTCTAGCCATTTTTCTATTTTCCATCACTGTCAGCCCAGATTCCTCCTGGGATCCTCGGGACACGTCACCCTGGTTTCCAGGGGTGGTTGTGATGAGTATAGAGGTCACCTTGAAGGATGGGGAGGGTTTAGGTACAAAGTGAACTGGAGATAGGACCCCAGTGCCCCTGGGGGTAGAAAGAAGTGTCAGAAAATCGTCCTGTGAGGTCCACAGGAGAGGTGGCCTCTTGTGGCTTTTACTTATGCAAAGAGAAATAGCAGGAAAGCCAGTGTCTGCCGAGTCTGAGCCAAACCTTGAGCTCCACCAACCAATTAGCCTTTTCCAAGACTGCTAAGATGTGCACAACTCAGAAAGTGACCACCCCAAGGTCACCAGGAGAGAGACTGGCAGAGCCAGAATGCCAGCCATTGGCATGTGACCTCTGCTTGCTCAGAGGGGACACTCCAGGACTGTGGAACTCACTTGGCCTCCCTTCTAGCCTCTTCCCACCCTCCGTC
The DNA here is from genome assembly GCA_963574355.1 of Loris lydekkerianus. Lineage (NCBI taxonomy): Eukaryota > Metazoa > Chordata > Mammalia > Primates > Lorisidae > Loris > Loris lydekkerianus. The sequence goes on from CAUYPK010081994.1 coordinate 73,809, forward strand.
TGTCCCCAGCTGCATATACCTCTGACTCCAACTTCAGGAGGAGACGATGGTCTGAACACCGTCCCAGCTAGAGGACATTGCATAGCTTCACCAAGTGGGAACAAAGGCTTGAGGTTGTCTAATCCAGAGGCTTAGAAGGCAATGGCTGAACAGTGAGGTCCCCAGGGTGTGACCGGCCTGATTTGTGCATCTTCCTCCCAGATGCCGGGACAGGTGATCCCATGGCGGAAGACAGGGGTTACGGGAATGACTTCCCCATTGAAGACATGATCCCCACCCTGAAGGCCGCCATCCGAGCTGTCAGGTAACGCCCCTTGCTCCTGCCCACTGCCTCCCCAGACCCACCTGAACTCCCATGGGAGCATCTTGCAAAGTGCTCTTGGGCTTTGAGAAGGGGGCAGGAAGCCTCTGCAGTAACTCTGAGTTGGGTCCAAAGAGTCTGTACATACTGTATGGGGGATGCTGCCTTGAGGACAAGTCTGACATTAGAAGTCGTTATGGTGACCCTTGCTTGCCTTGTTAAAAATATGCTCCTTCCACCCTTGCAGCATTATTTCCAAATGTTTTTTCTAAGCTCTTCTCTTGCTTTAACCACCATTCAGTTTACAGGGTGTTAGGATGGGGGTGACGTGGGGTTTTCTCTTACTCAAAATTATTTTTCTTCGCCTATCTTCATCTAAGTTGTCCATTTATTTATTTATTTAATCAAGCTGTTTCTGAGCAACTCCCTGTCCTTCAGGGGGCATCCATACTGCTCTGGGGGCAGCTCCCCCGTCAGCTATCAGCGTCCCGCTTCCCAGCTGCCCAGTTCTGGTGTGTCCGGTGACCATCCGGCAGCCACATACGGCTGGGCCTGGCCTTCCCACTCGCCCAGTTTGGCTCCCAGGCTGCAGCAGCACGGGCTGGATACAGGCCGATGGACCACCTAGTGGAAAGTTTCCTCCGAGGAAAGAGGAAGGACCCCAAGTTGTCCTTTTTTATTAACATTCCTAAACAGATAATAAATTGTAGATTTTTTGACTGTACTGGAAGAGAACATAATCCACCACGGCTAGTTCTATTTCGCTTTAGGATTCTACAAGAAAATTTAAAAGTATACTACAACTTTAAAAACTTTATCAGGATATGGGTATGTAAGTGCTTCATATGGGTGACAGTGAATTCTGGAAACTAAGTTGAATCTTCTAAAAACTGGTCATGATATTTTCAGCATCATTAGCAATCCAGTAGGTCAGGGGACCAAAATGGTGTTCTACTATGTAGACCTCAGCAAAACCTTTGACCTACTTTCTCATAATACAATTGTGTATGACATGATGTCGATGTGGTTGATGATGACAAAACCATCTGGATAAATGACATTATTCAAAGAAAACCTAGAGGGAGTCTCTCCTGGGAAATTTCACAGTCTGGCTTCTACCTTCTTATTTTTAACATTTTTGCTGATGCCTTAATTCAGGCATTGCCGAACTTTTTCTAGAGAGGACCAAATAGGAAATATTTTGGGTTTTGTGATCCATAGGTCTTTGGTCTTTGTTGTCATTGTAACTGTGATAAAGCAGCAGCAACAGTTGTGGGGATCTAGGAGAGGGAATTCCCCTTGGCCCTCTGAAGGTTCACTAAAAAATCAACCTGCAAAATGTAGATTAATCGGGAAAAAAATGCTCACAAATGTAGTTTACGTGAGTACACAGGAGTCTTCAGAATGATGATCCAAACATTCAGGGGGGAAATTGTCCATTTTTATGCTTAGGATCAGTGAAGTACAGATAGCCATGTAGAAATATGATTTGACCAAAAGGGTATGATCCAGTGCTAATAGACTGAGTAGGAAAATCAGGCCAGCCTGACTCAAGGGTCCTCAAACTTTTTAAACAGGGGGCCAGTTCACTGTCTCTCAGACTGTTGGAGAGCCAGACTATAGTTTAAAAAAAAAACAACAACTATGAACAAATTCCTATGCACACTGCACATATCTTATTTTGAAGTAAAAAAAAAAAAAAAAAAAAAAAAAAAACGGGAACAAATACAATCACACTGCCTCATGTGGCCCACGGGCTGCAGTTTGAGGACCCCTGATTCCCAGCCTCTCTGGAATGGGGGTCTTACATCCAACAAGCAAACAAGGTAGTTAAGATACTTTCTTTTTTGGCCAGTTTTTATACAGAAAGGCAGAGGGAAAGTTAAAGTAATATTTTTTTTTAGGTTTTATGTCTGGATTTTGAGAAAAGGGGTTCTGGTTTCTGCGATCTGCCTTGGGGAAGAGGAATTCTAGTTTCTATCACTAGACTTGGGGAAAATGGACCTGAGAGTCAGGAGGGCAGGAAAAGATCAGAGAGAAACTTTCGCTTCTGAAGCCTTCATTTTGGGGTATTATTTTCTGAGCCCCAACACAGTACATAAATGAACAGGCATGGCTGAGATCCAATAAAACTTTACTTCCAAAAACAAGCAGTGGGCCAGATTCGACCTGTGAACCACAGTGTGCAGACTCTTGCCTCACGTGGATCTGTGCAAAGGGAAGGCTTCTATGAAGTAAGGAAGGATGACAAGTAAATTCGATGTTACAGTCAGTTGGCCAAAATAGTGTTTAGAAGCTGGAGCCATAAGCTGTAACAAAGAACTTTGCACAGTAAGAAAGATTTTCGCAATTGTTGAGATGGCAGGTCTGAGATGGGCTGTGGCCTCTGACACTGACCTGTGATTCGGGGCTGTAACTGACGCTGTGCACACAGTGGATTGCCACTTGCATGGTGGGGCTCTCAAGGAGTGTTAGCCATCCAGAGTGGCTTTATTGGTTCCCACAAAAGAAACAATAAAGGATGGAGGTGAGGGCTTGACCTCACCTCTCTGTACCAGGGGTCCCATTTTATAATGAACCAGAGAAAACTCAGGAAACGGAAAGTAGTTTTTTTCTTTTTTAGGAGCTCAAAAGCAAAAGAACTAAAGAGGCTGCAGTGGATGAGATGCATGGCCTGACAGATTAAGTGCATGGACCTGGTCAGCCCACAGCCTGGGTCTGAGGAGCAGCTCTGGCCTTAATAGCCAGGGGGTCCTGGGAAGATGCTGAAGTTCTTTGAATCAGAGATGTGTCATCTACACATTGATCTATTATTAGGATAGTTCCTAAGCTCAGTGTCTGTCTGGCTTATTATGACAGTCACCTCCTTGCTATTCAAGTGGTTAAAGAGAGGGCGTCACGACGGTGAGGTACTAGCCAACCTAACTCTGTATGGTTTGAAGGGGGCAGAACCAGACCCAAAAGTTGGAAATTCTTTACAGAAAGGTGTTTTCTCTTTGTTTCTTTTCTTCCCCTGACCTGAGTTTGCTAGCTTTGTATTACAATTTCTTTCATTCTCCATCCATGACACACAAAGCCTTAATTTTTGCCTTATAGAATTCTACAATTCCGTCTCTATAAAAAAAAATTCAAGGAGACTTTGAGGCCTTATGACGTGAAGGATGTGATTGAGCAGTATTCCGCCGGGCATCTCGACATGCTTTCCAGGATCAAGTACCTTCAGACGAGGTAAGATGGTCGCATCTGGAGGGACTCTGCTCTCCTGACGACTCAGGACTCACAGCCATGTGAACCTCAGAGTTTATGATGAAAGGCGTCCAGAAATAATCCAAAATGCAGGGCAAATTTTTAAGAGCAAAAGTGTTCATCAAGCGTCGGGGATGTTAATGCCCCAGCTCGAGTAGATGGTGAAGAATCTTATTCCCGTGGCTGAGGGGAGCATCTGACCAGGCCGATGGACAAGAGAAAGCTCATGTTCCACTGGATCCTGCCTGCAATGCTTTCCTTGTTGTCAACAAAATCAGGATCATCTAAACTGACTCTAATTAGCTAATTATAAACAATTTTTTCCCATATTAAAAATGTTCATAAAAAAATTCATCAGATACTATAATAGTGAAAATATGGAAATAGCTTTGATCCTTAACTAATAATTGCCACAAATTTTATTTATTTTTATTAAACTCCTAAATTATCTACGGACACGTGTCTAATCCTTTATAACCCCCCAAACTATTGCATTACAATGTCATTTTTTCAATGAGGTGAAGCTGAAAAGACAAAGGACTCGCCCAGAATTGTCCAGCTAAGTAGCTAGTAGGTGGCAGAGCTGGGAATTAAACAGGCCTAACAGTTGCCAAAGTCCCTGTTCTCTCTGGAACATGGCACTTCCTTAATTATGAGACAGTAGTTAGGAAAAAAAAATGGCACCTGATCTCATTAAAATGTTATGTAGCCACCAAGTGGTAGGTAGAAAAAGTATACAATTAGATTTTTTTTTAATTATGTGATTTGTGAATATATATATATATATTCACATATATATATATATAGGATATGATTAGTAATAAGATACTCAGACATATGTATATATACTTACACATATGCATATATATGCATTTTTGGCCACATACATATGTTTACATATTACATATATCACAAAGTAAATATACTCTACCTAGGTCTTGAGATGTTAACTAATATCTGTATGACATTATTACAAAAATGCACACACACATGTTTATTCAGAAATACCCAGGGCACGCACACATTCTTCCACGTATGGGCCTAGATGAAGGAAAAGGATTTCCCTCAAGAGATCTCAGTAGCTATATTGAGATGATGAGTTCATGTGTGACTTATTTTTTTCCTACTTTTTAAATTTGCCAACTCTTTAATAATTTGTAAAAATATCTTTTTAGAAATATTTTTAAATAAAGAGCTGCATGATGGCAAGATTCACTGAACAACAGTCAGTCAACCAGAATCCTATTTGTGATTCATTTTCCGATTGGTTGAAAATCTGTGAGATTTCCAATTTCCATGAATCCTCTCTGGGCCTTAGCTTCCTGAGTAATGTTTCCCCCCAGCATGGCCTGCTGAGTGAAAGGAACGTCCACTGCCGGGCTTGGGAATTAACAATGCTGTTGGGTGGGTGGTGTGGTTACGCATGACCTTGCTTCATCTCTAACTGGGATATCAACTTTCACGTCCTAGCATAGTGGCAGGCGCACAGTGAGGGTTCAATGCCTGCTGAACGCATGTGTGAACGAATGCTGAGCCTAAGGTGCAGTTACTTATGTGAGAGTGGCTCTCTGACAGACAGAGCCAGGGAGCATGATGTCTAAGACATACCAGATTCTAAAAATATCAGCCAATCTTAATGAGCACAGAGTGGATCATCACACTGTCACAATTTTTGCTATGTTTTGGGCAAATATGTCTCTAGGAGCTGTAGCTAGAGGTTGACTGCCTGCGAGATGAATTGCATTTTCCTTGCCGTGTCTAGGCTGCAGTGGGCCAGAGAGAAAGGAAGGCTGATTTAGGGTACAGCAGTGACTAAAGGAGGAGCAGTTGGGTTTCCAGAGAGGAGAGAGTGACCCGTGGCTATTTCTGGGTGCTTATCTTAATGATTTGGGGTCTGTGGTGAACCTTCAAGCCTGCTCCCACCCAAACCTGGAAGCACAATGGGAAATGTTTCTCTCCTGTTGATCCTGGCGCAGAATGAGAGCCGGGGCCTCCTGCAGAAATGGAAGCAGAAGCAGGAGCTGGTGTTGCATCTGTCCTAGTGGCCGGAGAGGCTCACGGAGCAGCGGGGATGTGCACAGTGAAAATGGGGCCTAGGGTTTTGCTGTAAAAGCTCCATAACTAGATGTTTGGATGAAGGATCAAAGAGCTGCACACGTGTGACCTTTCCTATGAAGGAAACAAGATGTGGCCCTCACCCTGCTTCCGTGGTTTGTCTGCCTCCCTCTCCCTGGGATGGAAAGATGCTGTCAGGACCAGTAGAGAAAAAACAATGTATAAGAACATGCTGAGGCCCTGGCTTCTCGCTCTTTTTATTTCTCTCTTTATCTGTCTCTCTCGCTTTCTTTCCCTTATCCACTCCAAACCCGTATCTGATTTCAGGGGGAATGGAATGACTTGTTTTACTGCCGAAACAAGGTTATGTGGAATTTAATCCATGTTTTCTTTATGTCTTTCAGAATAGATATGATTTTCACCCCTGGACCTCCATCTACTCCTAAACATAAGAAGTCTCAGAAAGGGGCAGCATTCACCTACCCATCCCAGCAGTCTCCCAGGTGGGGCTCATGAGCATGGACTAACGGGCCTGTGGGACATCCCCATCCCCAGATCTCAGTTTGGTCCTTTACACGGGTGAAGTGGCCACTCCCCTAAATAAAATGAAGAGAGAGTTTGAAAGTTGTACCAGTGTGGCCATTTGAAAGGTTTCTGTACCAAAGACTTTGTGCCTCTCTTCCCAAACCATGCGGGTGATACTTCCTTTTAAGTTTTTTATTTTTTGTTTTGTTTCTTTGAGATTGTGTCTCACTCTGTCACCCTCAGTAGAGTGCCATGGCATCATCATAGCTCACAGCAACCTCAAAATCTTGGGCTGAAAAGATCCTCCTGCCTCAGCCTCCCAAGCTGAACTACAGGCACCTGCCACAACACCTGGCTATTTTTAGAGATGGGGTCTTGCTCTGCCTCAGGCTGATCTTGAACTCCTGAGCTCAGGCAATCCACCTGCCTTGGCTTCTCAGAGTGCTAGGATTACAGGTGTGAGCCACCACACCCAGCCTCTTTTTATGGTTTTGAAAATGAAAGTAACTACACCAGTTTCCCAGTTATAAAGCAAGAGGCAATGTATGCTTTTTGTTAGAACCAGAAGAACCTGTCATGTTAGCAGAGCCTGCAGCACTGATAGTCCACTGCCTGCCTCTTCCTGTTGTGTTGACCAGTAGCCTTCTCAGGACAGAGCCAGAGAAGGCAGTCAGATGTCAGGCCACCGTCAACATTGCAACACAGAGAGTTTCATCCCTCAATGGAGCAGGTCTCCTCCCTCCAAAAAAAACATTTTAAAAGTTTGAGTAGGACATCCTTTAGGAAGTCTACTACCTGAATTTACATCTCTTTATTCCCAAATGTCTTCAAGGCGTGTAAGAGAGGTGATCAAGGGAGTCAGGCTTAAGAAATATTATGTAAATTCCTCTTATAAAAGGAGCAAAAACATAGCACGGTGAAAAAGGGTGTGCTTCGGTCCTGGGGATACACTAGGGAGTGACAGGACCGTGAGGACATAAAGGGCACATGCCCCATCTAAAGGCGGTAATTGCTGTGTGTTTTATAATTGCTAATTTTAAGAATTGAGGTCCTCTGTTTCCACATAGTCTAATTTTTCAAACAGGGAGAATATCCCAAATTTTTTTATGTGAAATTCTCCATTTTTGAGATGGCTTACATGTTTTAAAGCCTTGTACAGGCCAAGGAAAACATGAGCAGGCTGGATTAAATTACAGGTCATCAGTTTTTGACATCTGCCTTAATTGAAGACTGCTTAGCCAAAGACAGGCCAGGGATTTACCAAGATTCAATAGCCTGAAAGAAAAAAAAAATCAACTGTCAATAAGATGCCTAACATGAATAATTTTGGGCTCCCTGAGAGTTCTCATCTACATAGAACATAAAAATATTGCAACTAAGTGGAATTTAGGCCGGCATTCACTGTGCCTAGCCAAAGAATAAATTCAGCACACATCTCAATCCCATCCTCCTTTTGAATCATTTTCCAGATTCAGCATTTGTTTTCCATTTCTAACAAAACTAGCCAGATGAAATAGTTGTTCCTGCTATATATAATTTTGGAGATTAGACAACCCCTTCCTCTCTCTCTCTCTCTCTCTCTCTCTCTCTCTCTCCCTCTCTCTCTCTCTCTCACACACACACACACTCTCACACACACACATACACATTCAGAATAGATGTTCTCAAGCAGTAGTCTGAGACTGAAAAACAAAGAAATTTAGTTCAAAGGAACTAAATACCCTAAGCACTGTTAGGTGCTTTATCAATTTTAACCCAAAGCAAGCCTTCCTTAATAATAGCTGAATATTTGGTTTCAAATTCTCCTACAGTGAAGGAAAGCAAGAGATACCAGCATTGAAGGCAGGAAAGTTCTGCCTCTTCCTGACTCACACATCCTCTTGCCTGCAGAGCTGAGTGGTTCTCTTTCAGGCTGCACAAGATGAGGATGAGAATGAAAATGATGACTCATGGGCCTTGGCCTGCCTCACTGGCATTACCTTGCAAAGCAAAATAGATGTAATGATCTCACAGAAGTGTTGGCTTTTTCTTAGGAATGAACCATATGTAGCCAGGCCATCCACCTCAGAAACTGAAGACCAAAGCATGATGGGGAAGTTCGTGAAAGTTGAAAGACAGGTAGGACTTTCCTTTCCTTCACCAAAAAGCAAGTATATAAAATTTACTTCCAACTGCTATTTTTATAGGCAGATGAGATACTTGATTAATACTATCTACCATTCAACAAAACGTTGGGGAAATTAAATCACCGATTTGGCCTTTACTAACTGGATGATAACATGCAAGTTAATTGTTCTAAGCATCAGTCTTCCTTGTCTGTAATATGGGGATTTTAAATACTTCATGAAATTGCTGTAAGTATGAAGTGAGCTGATGCATGTAAATTACTCCGAATATTAGCTGGCACGGCAGTGAACACCCAACAAACGGTGGCTGCTGTCCTCTGCACATAATGGTGGTTGTGTGAGAAGTGTTAATTACCCTCCATGCCCATTTTTCCCTTTGGGCAGCTTTAGCTCTCCTTTCCTCAATGTCCACTCCGTGGGTGGCCTGTGTGAAGAGATCCAGGTATAAGGGGGAGGCTCACTCAGGTGGAAAGAGAAAGTCGCTCCCAGCACCCATGGGGCTCACTCTCTATACTTTGCTAGCTCATATTCCAGCATCATCCGCCTAAGTTTACACTAAATAAATGTCACTGCCAATTTCCATTAGGATTCTATCAATTCTTTGATTTTATTCAGAACCCCAAATGGGATCCATACAGAAGTGAAAGAAAATCTAAATTTTGGGCGACAGGGTACATCAAGAATATTGTTTTTCATTTTTAAAATTTAATTTATAACCTCAGCACTACTAATCTGTCTGAACCTCTGTTTCCTCACCTGTAGGACAGATATCATAATTGCATCTGCCTTATAAACTTGTAAACATTAAATGAGTTAACAAGCAGAGTCAGGTCTCAAATGCTCTGTGTTAGTGACTGTTGAGGCTTGGGTGTGACACCAGTAACTAACACTCGGATCCTGCCACCGCCTGTCGCTGTGCTCATATCCTATGTAAAATGAGAATATATGTCATGACAGTGAGTTGTAGATTGTCAGAGCACATGTGCACACAAACTCGTGAAAATGCTCATGTAAGTTCCCCACAAGAACAGATGCAGCTTCTGCTGCCCCTCAGGGCCCCTAGGTAGGCCCTCCAGCTCTGAAGAGCTTGATTCTTGGTAACCACTACCCTCATATCTGTGGGGCTTGCATTGCCCCGTGGGAGAAACACCTGCAATGTTTAGCTCTATGAAAGTTAAAAGCATCTTACAATTTTATAAGGTGGATACTATTATTATCCCCATTCTACAAGTGAGGAAACAGAGGAACTGACAGATAAGTAAAGCTTATCTGAGTAGAGATTATAAATTAAATTTTAATAATGAAAAACAACATTCTTGATATGCACCCCCCCTAAAAATTTCAGATTTCCTCTCACTTCTTTATGGTTCCCATTTTGGGTTCTAAATAAAAGGATTGATATGATCCTAATGGAAATTGGCAGTGACATTTATTTAGTGTAAAGTTAGGAGACATGTTATTTGGTCTAAAGAAATGTTCGTAAATCAGGAATACCTGCTCCTTAACCCAGGAAGCTTTAGCAAAGCTATCCCCTCCTCTGGAGGGCAAAGGGCTTTAATATTTGTCCTCAAACCATCTCTCTGCTATCAGCCTTTGATTCAGGAAAGCCTTTACGTAAGTTGTTTCTGTAATTTAGTGCTAATATTTGTGCAGGGCCTATGAGTAGGAGACATGCAACGAATTATTAGTTGCTGTTCTTACTATTAAGACTTGCATGCATTCTCTTCCCTTCTGGAATGTAGGAACAGTAACTCTGTATTTCCTCCGGAGCAGTCAGGGCGAGCCCAGCATGCCAGGGAAGCACTCACTGCCTCCTTATGTTTTCCAGGTTCAGGACATGGGGAGGAAACTGGACTTCCTGGTGGACATGCACATGCAGCACATGGAGCAGCTGCAGGTGCAGGTCACGGAGCTCGGCCCCACCCAGGGGGCCACCTCGCCAGCTGGGGGGCAGAAGGAAGAGGACAACAGGTATTCGGATTTGAAAACCATCATCTGTAACTATTCCGAGACAGGCCCCCCTGACACCCCCTACAGCTTCCACCAGGTGCCCATCAACAAAGTCGGCCCCTACGGGTTTTTTGCTCATGATCCCGGAGACCTGCCCCGAGGGGGACCCAGTTCTGGAAAGAGTCAGGGGACTCTTCCTTCCTCGGTGACAACATATGCAGAAAGACCCACCGTTCTACCCATCTTAACTCTTCTCGACCCCCGCGTGAGCTGCCACTCCCAGGCTGAACTGCACGGGCCCTGCTCGGACCGAATCTCCCCCCGGCAGAGATGCAGTGTCACACGGGACAGCGACACACCTCTGTCCCTTATGTCAGTCAACCACGAGGAGCTGGAGCGGTCTCCAAGTGGCTTCAGCATCTCTCAGGACAGAGACGATTATGCCTTTGGCCCCAATGGGGGTTCGAGCTGGATGAGGGAGAAGAGGTACCTTGCTGAGGGTGAGACGGACACAGACACGGACCCCTTCACGCCCAGTGGCTCCATGCCTCTGTCATCCACAGGGGACGGGATTTCCGATTCCGTATGGACCCCTTCCAATAAGCCCGTTTAAAAGGGGTCACTGGCTGACTCCTCCTTGTAATGTAGACGGACTTTGTACAGTTCACTCACTCTCACACCAGACGCTTACCGACGGGGCCACCAAGGGCTGCATCCGATGCAGGCATGTGCGTGGTGGCCCCCACCCAGGCAGAGGCTTCCACGGCCTTCTTCCTCTCCATGTTGCCACGACGAAGCACTTCCTTTTCAGCATGGTTTGCATGACTTTACACTATATAAATGGTACCGCTAATCTCTTCTAGCATACACTTCTCTGCTCTTCTTACTTTTGATCATGATTGGGCCAGTGCAGGGAAAAATTATTGACAAGCTGTGCTATTCATTTGGTTGGCTGGTTTGGGTTTTCATTTGGTAAGCAGAGAAAGGAGTCACGTTATTTCTAGGATCATTGCCCCCTTGTAGAAAACACTCCAGTGATTAACATTTTCTAAAGTAAGGAAATAATTTTCTCAACAAAATTACGTTGTGTATCCATGAGGCTGCTAACCACAGAGCTAACATTAGAAAAAAATGAGTCATCACACATCTCCAAAAACAAGAATTTAAACAAATACTTTATTAAGGAAAAGTGGCAAAATTATTTAAAAGCTCTCAAAAATATCTGATTTGATCTGATATTGTTCAGTATCATGCCTCAGTTTCCTTGTCTGTAAAAGGTAGCAATTTCAAGTGTAGCATTTCTGATGAGTTATGAATTGGTAGGGAAAAATAGATGGATGTGCACACACACGTAAAATAGTTTCTAATTTACGTAGCCAAGGACAATGAAATTTGTCAAAAGTAGGGGTGGCCTTCTGGGCAGGAGCTAAATTCAGTGCCTTGAAAATGAGGTTCCAGTTCACGTTTCTCCCTGTGACACTTAAGTACAGAATATCCACCTAACAGAAATTATGAGAGTCAAGAAGGCATGGAGGATTAGCTAGCCCAAGCACTTCTTTTTAAAAATGAGAAATCCTAGGCTCAGGTAAAGTGACACACAGGGTCGGTCAGCTGTCCTATGGAGAGCCAGGAGTCAAAGTTTGGCCTCAGGTCCTCCCTTCCCTGACTTCCCCTCGCCACAGCACTCCACCATTTACACAATGGCGCCAAGATGCCCATCCTATGTGTCATGTGGCAAGCATGTCCCACAGTTTACACAGCAGGAGGTGCATGTCTGGCTTTAATGAAAAACATGCTCACTCTGTGCATTGTGTTTGGGGTCCAGAAAAATAACGATGCAAGGAAGCTACATTTACTGACATGCAAATAGGCAAAATTTCTAGAACCATCCAATGTTATTCCTCTATTTTTTTAATGAAAATGCTAAGACCATACCTTGCCATAAGACTAGCTGAAGGGTAAGCAGTCAGCCTGAAGAGCACTGCCCTACAGTATAATAATATAAGCCCAATATTAAAGCACAAACCACCCTGGGGCCTCTTATGTTACTACTGCTATGACAAATGTTGATGGGAAAGGTTTTTGTTAGACATGGGCTGAATTAGCTGAATGACTACACCACATTGTTATCGGCTCCCTCCTTTCACACACTCAAGCACTGGTTGTGGGTGGTTGCCATGGTGACCACCCAGATGATTGAAATGACCTAAACAAATGACTGCATGCAACCACTGTCCATATTCTTCCTCAAAGTCTTAGCAAGAGCCGCAGTAGCTATGGCAGGCTGCCCGTGGAGGTTTTGTCATTACCTAACACACTATGTTGGAGAGAGAAGATACTTCTTCAGAGACTGGTTCCTTTCAACCCACAGGTACTAAGCAAAAGGCTCAGAATATAGGGGTGCTAAGAGCTTGGCCCCTGATGTCAGGAGCTTACAACCAAAGTCTGAAGTCCCTGGCCAAAGGTGAGCGTTGTGAGTGGGAAAAGAGAGTTTTCCACAGAGGGCCAATGAAGGGATGGGTGAGGACCTTGAAGTCTGAGATGAGAAATACGTAAGAGTGCCATCACACACATTCAATATGAAATGCCTCCCCTATGGTTTTTCATTTGACCTTCTGGCAATCTCAAGGACAAAGGCACAGGTCATTTTGTCCTCTTCCCCCTCCCTTCAATACAACTGAATAATCCATTGGGGGCTATTACCTAAGAAACCCTATGCCTCTTCCTGGGGTCTTGGTTCTTAATTCTGGTCTCCCCAGTATCATCTTTCATCAGAGGGGATTGCACTACCTGCCATACAACATATGGCTATGTTCTTTGTGTATTTGAGGTATTGGACATCATAAAACAATTCTGGAGAATGAATCAAATTCTTTACATATGCACCAATTATTTTTCTTAACTTATTAATATTCTTGCAGAACTTACTAGCTTCAGAATCTTACAAATAGAATTCCAGCAACTCAAAGGAGTTGTAGCTAAAAAAAACTTACCATGTATCCAAATTTAGAATAACTACCTTTGGTTCTTCTAATAACCTAGAAAGAAATGGAACTTGTGCTATTTTCTAAACCATAGGTGGGCAGTCCAGCTGCTCTGCTAGATCATAAGGCCAGGACAGTGGGGATTGGGTTGGTGTTGATCACCAGTATGTTTCCAACATCTAGTAAGTTGTCTATATCAGTGTGGACACAGACAAAATACATGTTTCATGAATGAATAAATGATGACACTCTTAAGAGCTATTTTTTCCCCATCTAAGAAAACATAAGGGAAAAAGAAAAATGATCTTCTGGGATAATTCTACCTCCCCTTTTTATTAAAAAAAATATGCATTCCAGAAGAGCAAACAAAATATACTCATGTTGCCTACTCATAGGCAACCTCACCAACATGGCTCAGTCAAGGAAACAGAAGTCCAGGGTCTGGGATTGAATGAGTTGTGGGAAGGATCTTCCCCCCAAAGATCCTTTTGTCAGGCAAAGGAATGGCATGATGGAACAATCCAAAGGAATTGGGTAATAACATGGTCCAAGATTATAGAACCTCAGCTATGCTAGTTGCTAGGGAACTTGCCTAGGAAATTGCAGTAATTTTGGTAGAAACCATGAAGTAGTGACAACTTAATTCTATCATAAAAACTAGGAATGATTTTCTCAGGTAAAACTGTGATCCCATCGTATGGATTTGGTTTCTGGGTCACAGTATGACATAAGGAAAATTTAAGAGGTCGTATTTTAGCAGGATCCAATGAGTGAAATAAATCAACTTTACAAATGGTAAGTGAAGGATGATTCTAATGGGCTAAAAGAAAAGTACTTGAGAATCAAGTGTGAGCTTTGACTATTAAAAACCAGCACACAAGCAAACAGCAAAAGTTTAAGAAAAAAAATATTGGAGGAAAAGAAAAACTATTAAATTAAGAAACATTTATTCAACAACTATATTTATTCTTAGAACTGAGAACTTAGCCTTATTAGATATGACACTGATATTACAAAGCTCTAGTTTTCTTGATAACCAACTAGAAAACCCCAAGTTTTATAAGCCAAAGTGAACAAATCAATCAACAATGCTTCCTGTGTCTATTTTGTGCAAAACAGTGCCTAGACACTGTAGTTTGAAAATAATAATTACTTGTAGAAAAACCCAACATAACAGGATCTACTCATAATTTGGCAAAACCATTCTCATATTTCCATGCTACTATAATGAGAGTGTAATAATGAATAATTTATTTGTTTATCCACTAGACAAGGTTTATTCATCACCACTGTATGCCAAGAATTATGCAATGCACTGGAAATTCAGAGATTAAGAAAAACCACAGTTTCTGCCATCAAAATTTTAGGAATCTGGTGGCCTCAAATACTGGAGGTTCCTTCAAACTGGATCTGATTTTATCTCTGCAGACAATGCTATACAGAAAGGAATGCTTTCTAGCCTGGAAACAATGGAAAATTGAACATGGAAGAAAGTGAGAGTAAAAATTTTGCACCAAAATAGTAATGATCCCATCAGTCCAGGGAAGACTGAGTGGGTCAAATGGGGACTTCAAGTTTGGGTTCAAAACTATGCAAGAAAGGGGTTCTAGGATATCTTGGAGAATTGAGCTTTCTTCTCCTCTCTAAATCTCTACCAAGATCGAGACCAGGCAAGCTGAGTTACTTCCATTTCATCATGTTGACCAAGAGACTATGGCACAGCATCTATCTCAAGAGAGAGATGTCCTGCAGATCAAACTCTGCTGGGACAAGGGAAGTCTGACAGTCCTACCAAACAATCCACAGGATTCCACAAACTCTTTGCTTCCCCTGAAGGAGCCTAATAGCTGGTATATACAGTTTTCACAAATATGCTTTCAAGGTACCTAAGATCACAAGATTTTCTTTGCTCTCTGAATCCCACCCATCCTTAGGAATTTGCTCTGAATCCTTACTTGTCCTTGAAGGCTTGCTTATTTCAAGATGAACTTTTAAAAGTCTAGGTTCTTTCTTTATATCAACAACAGCCCAGTGTTCTTATATTACTGATGTTACACCATTCAAGACTGAGCCAACTTGCCCTTAAACTAGGCAGCAGGTAGCCCCTCACCAATGACCATGTTAGCATGTTAAGAGCCAGGTAATCTGGATGGTGTTAATGGTTTTGGAAGCCAGTGATCATGCTATTGAAGAATAGGAGGAAGCACACAGAGATGACCTGGAAGAAAATTTGAATTCAGAACTTCGAAAGTTTTGATTTTTAAATGAGACAATCAAAATATAATTAAAGCCCCTAGTACAGTAACTGACACATACCAGGGACTGTTAATTATGTTCCTTCTTTTCTTTGTAAGTTTGTGTTGATTCCATTGTTTCAGTCTTTGTTATTATTTATGAATTCTAAATTCACACCAGAAAATTATTTTCAGAAAAAGAGTGGAGGTACAATTCCAGTTATTACATGAAAATATCAGAATTGCTTTTTAAATAAGTATGTCTCTGCAGATAAAAATATTTACTTTTTCTCATCAAAATGGGAAAGAAAAGGAATGTTGGAATGAAAACAGCAGAAATATTGAGTCCCAGTGGCTGAGCTGTGCTGGCCCACTGGACACACAGTACCAGGTGTTGTAGCATTCTTCAAAGGATGGTTTATTTGTAGGAGGAAAAGCGAAATGGCAGGAATGATTAAATATGAAAGGGCTCATAGTTTCATGAGGAAAGTCAAGTGTGCCATGATGGCACAACACTCTACCAATGAGTGAAGGAACTTCCAGAAGGAAGAGTTCAAGCTTGCTCAAACCCTGCCTGGGCAGATTTGTGTCTAGTCTTTAAGAGTCTTGACCTCAGCAACCCTGCAGGAGAATCATGCTTACTATTTGATATATTCTCATAGACACAAGAAGACAGACATAATTTCATAGATTCTTACATGCTCAGAGCAAGAAGAGACTTTGGTCACCAAGAACAACCATGAGTCTTCTTGGATCAAAAAGCAGAGGCCCAGAGTGAAGGGAATCACTCCAGGTCTGTCAGTGATTAGGAAAGTAATTGAGTAGCAGAGTGAATCTAGAATCCAGGTCTCCTGATTTCTGGTCCAGACAGTGGAGACAAAAAGCTAAAAGTAAAATAGCAAGTGAGAAAAAAGCATTCCTGTTGAGCCCTGAAAATGAAGAAGAACTTCCCAGCCCATTTGAGAAACTACTAAGGCAGACACAATTAGGGAACTTCTTCCCATCTCTAGAGTGCATATATGATTGATGTCCCCATGCCTTGAAAGATGAAAATGTTCCTTCTCCCACATTCCTGCTGTCTTCAAAAGGCATATCAAAACCCCCTGCCTCTGGGTGCACTTGAGAAAGGAAAGAAGGAGAATGACCCCATGGCCAGGCGAGCCCTTCTGCCCTCCCCTCCTCTAATGTCTCCTACTTTGATCCCTCCTTGTCCTGCCAAGCTTGGACTGGTTCACCTTTTTGGCCCATGCCTTGGACTCATTCAGCTCATGCTTCAAGTTGTATCCTTATCTATAGGCCAATTAACAGGATTTCTTTTTTAAAAATCTCTAAACTAATATGTGATTTCTTTGGGGCTCTATGTGACCCCAAGTTTACCAAAGGTGTTCATTTGTTCTGAGATCTCTGGGTCTCATCTGAACCCAGCCTGGTTCCTCTTTCTTTGTCCCAGAGAATCGCCATATGGCCAGCTCATAGCCAGGTACTTTTATAGAGCCTTCTCCAAAAACTAAAAAGACAGAAACAGGATTCATTTGATTGATTTAAGACATCTTACATTTGTGTAACTAGGAAATTATTTTAGGAAGTAAGGCCTCTGTTGGCTCAAATGAAGCTCTCCATAGGTGGTTTCCACTTATGTTGTGCTTAGGATAGCTTTGCCAGAATATTCCAGGGCTCCACAACATTCCTTGTTAAACCCAAGGATAGGATGTTCAGTCTGCCTGAGTCAGGCTGAACTGACAAGTCCTAAGAGATCATCAGGAAGAAGAGTGGCCAAGTTCTTGAACAGCAACAGTTGACGCAGTAATTATAAAGGTTGTCATTCTCCTTAGGTCTCCTTCTTCCAGATAAAATTGTTCTGGGTTTAAAGTTAAGTTTCAGGGGGAAATAATAATTTTTGACAGAATCAAAAATAGGCTGTATGTAAGAATAATCTGAAAATGGCTTACAATGAAGCAGTCTGAAGCCTAGCTCAGTCCTCAGAAATGTACTTGTAATTCCTCTTAGATGTGTCAAATGGACTGCAATTTGATACCTAAGAATAACAAAAAATGAGAGTATGTTTTCTTTCAATGTTCCATTCCCTTCCTCTGTTCATAAAACTAAAGTTAGGGAAGGGGAGAGAAACTTGACTCTAAGCTCTCTGAATTGCATGTGACATAACAACTCTCTCTCCACTCCACGCCATCCTCATCACAGCCCCATGAGGGAAATGTTACTGTCTCTGTCTTACAGATGAGGAAACTGAAGCTGTGAGGGAAAAGACCTTGTCAAAGGTCACACATGATAAGAGGTAGAGCCACAATTTTAGCCAAAGCCCTTGTACCTGCAAAGAGTGTTCTCCTTCCACCCCCAGCTGAGTCTCCCAAGTCTATGAAACGTTCCCAGATCACTCCCCGTGCTCCTCATCATGGCTTGCCCTTCTGTGTCCACTCAGCCTTACAGGAAACTGATCACAGACCCCCAGTTCCCTGGGGAGAAGAGTAGCGCCTGGCTCAGCTGTTCCTCTGAGTGGTTTCATGATCCAGCTGTCAGTGGCAGAAAATAATGCCACATAAATTATTCACCTGGTTCATGTTGGAATCCATTAGCTCTCAGAGTTTGGTGCAGCTGCAGATAATCCCACAAGCACCCCTTGTTCTTTGCCCCCAAGGACCTCTTGTCATTGTCTTTCCCAACAAGTTCAAATATCTCCTCCTCAGCTCTGCTGACTCTGGTCTTTTGTCTCTGGACTGTACCTTTATTTCAGGGCTTTGAAACCCTGAAGAGACAGGCCAGTCTATAAAAACATTCTCCGGGAGGCCAAAAGTTCAGAACAGTTTTGTCTCTTTCTCGACATTAAAAGACCAAGGTTCCTCATGGAAGCCAACCTGACCAGGTAATTGCGCCCTTTTTTATTCCACTGAATACTGAATAGCCGAGTGAGGGGAGGGCAGCTCCACCCTCCAAAGTTCCCCTGAGGGTTGTGTGGTCCAAGATTGGGGCAGCTATTCTGTTAAAAGTCAGATAGTTTGCTGGTGGAAGACGTAAAGTTGGCTCTGCCCCATCCTGAAAAATCGCCTTAGAAAAACAGGTGGACATCATCAAATAAGTCAATCCTTTCTTGTCTTAAAGAGAAAAACGACAGCCACCTTGTTTCAGATGGGATATGGCTACTTTTTTTTTTTTTTTTTTTCATTTTCTAATGTAGAAATGATTGAAGAGCACCCATCATTGAAGAACAAATTGAGGTTTCCAGTGATGTGAATCCATTGTATTTGATTTTGGGTTGTATTTTCTTTGACCCCCTTTATGGCATAGAATTCTGGTGCCTTGCTCCCTGGATTTGTCTCCGTGCTATGAGTAGGCTTTCTTTACATTCTGGCTTACAGGGGAACACAACTATTCCACAAGTGGCCTTTAGTGCTCTTTATAATATGATTTCCTGTAATTTTTAAACTGTACGTGTAATTTATATTCTGGCTTTGTCCAATATTTGAACAACTTTAATAGGTTGATTTCCATACATATTATGCAAACAATTCTTACCTGATTTTTTATGTTCTATCTTAAAACAAATAAATATTGCACCACTTATTAATAAATAGACATTTCAATGGTTATGTGGAGGAATGTTATTTGCTTTAAAACAGCCCTTATGAGATTGTGTTATTTATGATAAATGATGCTGTCTCCTGCAATGGAAAAGCCTCTCAATGTCAGGGGCCTAACACAACAAAGAGTTATGTCTTTCTCAGGTCACAGTCCAGGGTGGATTGTCTGAGTTCCAAAGAGTGCAAGGATTTGGACTACTTCCATAGTGGGCTCTAAAGTGCTAGAGCCCCTCACTTCCATCCACAGAACTAGGAAGGGAGAAGGCAGAAAAGCCATGATGGCCTCTCCTGTCTGTCTTGGACTCGAAGTGACTCATCACTTGCACTCACGTTGTCATTGCCCAAAATCAGTGACATGGCACTAACCAACCCACAAGGCTGCTATGGAAATGTAGCCTTCATGTAGCCCAGCAAAAGGAAATACACATTGAATATATAGCTTTGTTCACCACATCGTTATGTTATGATTGATGTTATGGATGTTATGATTGATCTTATGGCTTTCCTTGTTAGCATTAAATGATCACAAGATCTACACAGGTATAGCTATTGCCCAGGGAATAAAATGAGGACATGAGAAAGTTCCCCTGGGAGTTGCTAGAGTCATAAACATATGTGGCAGTAATTTAATTGCTAGCAAGAGTTTTCTCCCTATCAGTGGGGCATACAGTTCAAATGCATCAGCCAAGAACAAATTCTCAATATTTTTCTATTACAAATTGGACCATCGGTAGGCATGATTCCTTCATAGGCCAGTTTTCCAACTGTGTCCCTTTAAACATTAGGATGTTGATTATAATCTTTGCTTCTTTCTCCCAATACTCTGTTCAATTTAGTTCAAGGAGCATGTACTCATTTAAGAACTAGTGATTGTGGCTGGGTGAGGTGGCTCACATCTGTAATCTTAGCACTCTGGAAGGCCAAGGTAGGTGGATTGTCTGAGCTCAGGAGTTCGAGACCAGCCTGAGTAAGAAGAGTGAGACCCCATCCCTAGAAAATATCCAGGCATTGTGGTGGGCACTTATAGTCCCAGCTACTCGAAAGGCTGAGGCAAGAGGATCACTTGAGCCCAACATTTTGAGGTTGCCATGAACTATGATGATGCCATAGCACTCTACCAAGAGTGAGACTCTGTCTCAAAAAAAGAACTAGTAGTTATGTGTCTACTATGAGCCCAGCACTGGGGATGCAATATTTCACATTGCAGTGGTGGGAAAGTATCGGCTGGAAGATAATTTCAGGTCCGTTAGAGGTACGATGATAGAGATAATCAAGAGTTTAATGGAAATACCAAGAGTGGGAATGGCTCATATCAGAAGTATTAGAGATGGTTCCTTATACAAAATGAGGTATGAATGGAATATTTATGCATATTGCCCAAGGCAAAGCCAAAAATGAAGAAAGAAGCAGAGAAGAGAGACCTGCCAGACACTGGGAAGAGAATATGCAAAGCCCCAGAAGCATGAGACAGGCTTGGCTCAGCAGTTCTGTTTAAGGAAAATTGTACTTTTATATTCTTGTTCCTGTGGTATCTGCTACCTATGACAAGCAACTCATGACATTTATACCCTGGGGAAACAGAGCATGCCAGCACTCCGGAGACGAAGATATCGAAGGCAGAAGGGGAGAAGGAGATGGTCTAGGCAGACAAGGCCTTGAAGGTGAACTGGGGATCTTGGAATTGTCTGTCCTTAGGTCAAAGAAACTGCAGGGTGGTGAGGAAAATCTTGTCCCACATCCATGTTCCCTCCTGACTTCTGCCTCCCATCTCCACCACCCTTCTCAGGATTCATTTTCAGAGTTTTTCTTTCAAAGAAACCATTTCCCTCCTGTCTAGCTGCTGTAAAATTTCTCTCCGCCCGCCGGTTTCTGTTCCTCTTGCTGGCAGAAAGAGTTTTGCCATCCTTTCTCCTCAGTAACAAATGGCATCCTCACCAGGAACCCATCCACTTCTCTCCTGCTTCCCAATCCTGCTCCCTTCTCCTGTCCCCTCCTGGGCCTGGCAGCAGCAGTCCATATAAGCACCTGTGCCAGAGGCTTAGGAGGCAGCCTTGGCCCCCTTCTCACTTCCACCTTGCATAGCCGCTGACTTCTCCTCGTGACCCTCTGAGGACAGTCCTCTTAGTGCCATGCTTTTTCCCTTCCTATCTTCCAGCTGTTATCTCTACCTCTACGTCTTTCCATGAGTCCATCCTCTGCAGTGTTTGTGCCACAGTGGGCTTTAAGAAACAGAAATCTAATTGTACAATCTCACTATTTAAACTTTCCGGTGGCTCTTCTACGTTACCTACAATTAAATTTTTTTAAATTTTGCTTTAGCACACAGAGTCCTTGATGATCAGCCACCTGCCCCCCCCCCACCTTTCCCTATGTAGCCAGGTGTCATATTCCCCAACTGTCCACTACACACCCTGTACCGTACACACACTCTATGCTCTTCTACTCCGTGAAGAAAAGCATGCCCCTCCCAGACACACCCAGATTTTCTTTTTTAATTTTAATTAAAACAAATTTTTTTTGAGACAGAGCCTTACTGTCACCCAAACTGGAGTGTAGTGGCATGATCATAGTTCATTGCAGCCTCAAACTCCTGTCTCAAGGGATCCTCCTTTCTCAAGCTCTTGAGGATCTGGGACTACAGGCATGCGCTGCCACACCTGGCAATTTTGTTTTTAAGTTTTTGTAAAGATGGGCTCTTGCTACGTTGCCCAGGCTGCCAGCTTTTAAATAATGCTATATCTTGGTAATGGACTTTCTTTTACCAGTGAAACACTCACTTCTAAGACTTTGCTAAGACATCACTTCCATAGAGAAGTCTTTCCTGAATCTTTCATCCTCCAGGTAGAATAAACCATTCTCTACTTTTTTGCCTTGATGGTATACCCTATACAGACATCTATCACAGCATCTCTGTTTTTATGATTTTCTCAGTGGTTTCAGTGTCTAGCTTCATCACACGCTCCCTGCTGCTATTCTGTGAGTTGTTCAAGGTTAGAAACTGAGTCTTGCTAATCTTTGTCCTCTGAAGTCAGCACAATGCCTGTAAGTGCTAAAGAATATAATAGTGAGTTAATGCAGCCACATTACAGGTGTATTAGTTAGCTAGTGCTGTGTAACAATATCACCATCAACTTAAAGGCAACACACATGTACTATCTCACAGTTTCTGTAGATCAGGAGTCTAAACTCAGCTTAACTGGATCCTTTCCTTTAAGGTCTCACAAGTCTTCATCCAGGTGCAAGCTAGAGCTGTGATCTTATCTGAGGCTCAATTAGAGACAAACTCCACTCCACACTCATGTTAGGAACAGTTCAGTTCCTTGAGTGTTGCTAGTCTGAGGACCTCATTTCTTCCTGGTGGTTGGGCAGAGGCAGCTCTTAGTTACTTATCACATGTGCCTTTCTTTCCCTAGGGCAGCTTATAACAGAGCTCTTTGCTTCACCAAAATGGGTTGGGGACAGTCTGCTAGCAAGAAAGAGGCAATTTTATGTAACATAATTATGGAACTGACAACCCATCACCTTTGCCCTATTTATCAATTAGAATCAAGTCACAGATCTTGCCTACACTCAAGGTTTAAGTAGGACCCTCAAAGAGCCTGTCTGTCACTCTAGATAACTAGGAATTTCTCAAAGTCAGAATGGACTACTTGGTATTGTCTTCATAGACCAATGAAGGGAATATTAGAGCTCAGAAAACTTCCTCCAGCTAAAAAGTATGTTTGCTTCATTTCTGGACCTGTCCTTTGCAATGCTCTCCCAAGCTCAGTTCTGTTAGCCATGACAATGAAAGCCAATATGTACTGAGCATGCACATGTGCTAGACATCTTACCAAGCATTTTTAGTGAGTCATCTCATTTAATAATCATTATAAGTCTCTGAGATCAAAACTACTATCATCCCTATTCTGTAGCCAGGGACATAAAGGTTTAGAGAATTTTAGTCCCTTGTCACAGGTGACAGAGCTAATAAGTGGTAGAAGCAGAAACTCAAGAAGTCTGACTCCAAAGAGTTATCCTTAGCTATTAATTCATTAGAACTTTTCATTTTGAACAAAAATCTCTGCTAAGAAGGAGGTAAATATTTCTAAATTCATCTAACTCACCATGTTTACTCACTCAAGTCCCTTCTCTATCTGTTGTGGTTGGTTGGATCAGTCAGGGTCTAAGTAAACCAAAACCCAACCAAGTTCCCATGATTTACTCTGTGAGTTAAAGGACAAAGTTGACCAACACTGGACAAGGTATTCATTATGCCTATGACCATGATCCATTGTGGAAACAGTGTCTGTAGCACTTTTGGGAACCAGGGCAGGCAAATGCTGCTCATCTGCTAAGTGGACATCAGTTGGTGGCAAAATCCATGTTCATCAGCACAAATGTCTATGACCAACTTTGCAGTTGTGGGAGAGCACCACACTGCAACCATACATTCCTCCCCAAACAAGACTTACTGACCCCCAGTCTCAGGCAACTCCACAACAGAGAAAAGGGCTAAAAATTATATCCCTGAGAAAATCCCTTTCCATCTGCACAAATAGACCAAAAGCCCATTCACAGCCTTACATCTCAGATACTCCTGGGAACCAGTTATTGTTCCTAATGTCAGCTCTCAACAATGTGTACAGTGATCTGGTTGACCCAGAGCTCCGTGGTTTCCCCACACTAGCGACGTGTAAGGTGTCTCCCCTGAGACAAGTCCAATTATCCCCTGTCCTGTCCTTGCATCAGGTATGAAAGCATTCCCAGCAGTTTATCTCCTGGTTATGGGCAGGTTTGGCTCGAAACCAGTGCAGGGCAAGAAGAATCAGCAGAGGGAAGAGGGTAAGAGATGAAACTTGGGAAGAAGCAGGGGTCAGGTCATAGAGGGTCTTGTGAGCTTTTATAAGGATATTTGCTTTTTTACTGTGAGCCAAAAGGAAAGTCACTGCAGGGCTTTGAGTAGAGAGGTGCCAAGATCTGATTTATGTTACAAAGGATTTCCCTGAGTGCTGTATTGAGAAGACACTGGAGGAGGCAAAGCAGAAGCAGGAAGTTTAGGCCGGAGGATCCCTGCATGGTGGCCCTAGCCCAGGGACAGCCCCAGGAGGCTGGGACAGAGTGACAGCAGTGGAGATGGTGAGGAATGTTTGGGATCTGGATACATTTTAAGAACAGAGTTGACAGAAGTTACTGATGGGGTAGATGTGAGATATGAGAGAAGACTCAGGATGACTGCAAAGCCCTTTGTTTGAATACCAGGATGAGTGAAGCTACCACTGAGACGGGGAGAAGACTGTGGAAGGGGCAGGTTCGCCATAAGAGCTTGAACGTGGTTTTCTACGTGTTAAATTTGAAATGGACAAGAGACATTTGGTGGAAATGTCCAGTGGTATTTGAGTGTAGAGTTCAGGAGAAGTAACTTCAGTACTAGAGATGCGTCTATATCTGTATCTATACCTATATCTATATTGTACCTGTATTTATGTAATCATGCACTGTACAAGGATGTGTTGATTGACAACGGACCACACCTGTGATGAGGGCTTCATGACAGTATAATGGAGATGAAAAATTCTTATCACCTGGTGACCTTTGAGCTCTCTTAACATAATGCAATGCATTACTCAGGCGCTCATGGCCCTGCTGGTGTGAATAAGCCTACTGCATTGTCCGTCATCTGAAAGTACAGCACACACAATTACATATAGTACGTAATATTGGATAATGATAATAAACAACTATGTTACTGGTTTATCTATTATATGATACTTTTTTCATTATTTTAGAGTTATTCCTTCTACTTATAAAAAAAAAATGTTGACTGTAAAACAGCCTCAGGCAGGTCCTTTGGAAGGTATCCAGATGAAGGCATTGCTATCATGGAGAGGACAGCTCCATGTGTGTTAATGCCCCAGAGACCTTCCAGTGGGACAACAAGTCGAGGTGAAAGATAGTGGTCTTCATGATCTATCTTGACCCTGTGCAGGCCTAGGCTAATGCCTGTGTTTGTGTCTTTGTCTTTAGCAAAAAATTTAAAAAGTAAAAGAATTTAAAAATAGTAAAAAGGCTTATAGAATAGATAGAGAAAGAAAATATGTTTGGTCAACTGTGTTTGTCTTACACTAAATATTACTACGAAAGAGTCAAAACATTAAAAAAAAAACTTTATAAGTAAAAAGGTAGCTAAATTAACTTATTACTGAACAAAGAAAAATATTGTTATATAACAAATTTAATGCGGCCTAAGTGTGCAGTGTTTATAAAGTCTGCAGTGGTGCCCTGCAGTGTCCTAGGCCTTCACATTCACTCATCTCACACTCACTGACTCACCCAGAGCAACTTCCAGTCCTGCAGCTCCATTCATAGTAAGTGCCCTATACAGGGGCACCATTAAAACTAATTATACTTTATTTTTACTGTATGTTTTTTATGTTTAGGTACACAAATACCATTGGTTTACAACTGCCTATTGGTGTAAAGATATGCAGCTAGAAGCATTAGGCCAGACCACACAGGGTCAGTGTACAGAAGGCTACCTCATCAAGGCTACATTATCTACAACATTCTTGCACAGTGATGAAATCGACTAGTGATGCTTTTCTCAAAACATATCCCCATCATTAGGTGATGCATGACTCATCTATCAACTCAACATTTTATAGATAACATTGAAAATCATGAGACAGGATAGATTTGAGTGTGCTATAACATAAAAAAGGTTGAAAAACACTGGTGTAAAGAAAGGAGGAGTTTTTTGTTTTGGGGTTTTTTTTTTTGAAACAGAGTCTCACTTTGTTGCCCTTGGTAGAATGCCATGGCATCACAGCTCACAGCAACCTCAAACTCTTGGGCTCAAGAGATTCTCTTGCCTCAGCCTCCCAAGTACCTGGGACTACAGGCACCTGCTACAACACCTGGCAATTTTTAGAGACAGGATCTTACTCTGGCTGGTCTTGAACTCATGAGCTCAGGCAATCAACCTGCCTCGTCCTCCCAGAGTGCTGGGTTTATAGGCGTGAAGCCACCTTGCCCAACCCTGATTTAGGGGCTTTTATTAAAGGTCCAGCTAAACATGAATTGATTGATTGATTTGTTGCACAGATATTATGTCAGGCATTGCACTAGATCCTGGGATATGGTAGTAAACAAATATGGCAGATGAGACCCCCAATCTCATGAATCTGACATCTTTGGCAGGAAACATATCATAGATAAGGAAACCAACAGACAAACACAATCATTGGAGTTAGAGTCATGCACAGGGTTTTAGTGGAGCGTCCTTTTGTGAAGCATCCAATTATAGGTGACATCTCTACTGATAACTGAAGAATAGGGAGGAGCCAGTCATTTGTGAAGGCTGGGGAAGAGTGTGTCAATCAGAGGGAACAGCCAGCACAAAGTTCCTGAGAAGTCACTGGAAGGCTTTGAACAAGGGAAAAATAACATGAGGTATGGATAGAGGCTTTGAATTCTTGTGGCCACAATAAAGAGTTAGGATTTTGTACCAAGTACTGAAGAAAAGTATGGGAGAATTAGAAGCAAAGTAGTGACATGATCTGATTCATGATTTTAAAAGATTCCTCTGACTACATATAGCATCAGTGCAATTACCTGAGATGCCAAGAAAAGACAAACCTACACAGATTAAAGGTAAATTAGCAGTTTCCTGGGACTGCTGATGGAGATTGACTGTAAGTGGACAGAAAGAGTATTAATGAGGAGATAGAAATGTTCCAAAACAAGAATATGGTAATGATGGTTGTGCAATTTGGTAAATTTACATTGAATTTTACACTTAAAAAGGGGTAAATTATATCTCAAGAAAGTTATTTAAAAACAGATCACCATGGCTGATAGAAAGGAAACTGATCCCAGGAAGCAAAGGTGGGACAGCACAATTGTAAGTTAGCAGGCAGTTCCGGTAGCCTAGAAAAGAAGAGTCATGAACTTGGGCCCTGAGAGTAGAAGGAATCTAGCTACCTGGGTTCCTCTAGGCCAGGAGTTGGCAAACTTTTCTATCATATAAGGGGTCAGTAAATAGTAGTAAATATTCTACACTTTGTGGCCATGCAGTCTCTGGCACAACTGCTCAACTCTGCCATCGTAGGCCAAATGCAGTACCCAAATGAATGAGTGTGACAGTATTCAAATAAAACTTTATTTGTAGACACTAATACTTGAATCTAATACACTGTTTATATATCATAAAATATTTTCTTTCTTTGATTTTTCTCAACCATTTAAAATCATTCTGAGATTGCAGTCCATATGAAAACAGATAACAGGACTGGGCTTGCCCACCCGGCTCTAGGCACCTGCTGAAATTGACTATAGCCTTCAGCTAGGCCATGTCTGCAGAAGACTCTGCTGGCCTGCATGCCAGGTGACACTAACCCCACAGGCCTTTGCAATGGGAAGAAGGTAGTCATCACCTAGAGACTCTACCTGGGGACTCCTGTTCTGCTTCAATACGTGTAATTACTGTCAGCAAAGTTTTCCCATTCCAACCTGAATCAGAGCATTGTCATTCTTCTCACAGATTCTATTCAGCTCATCACTCAGGCATTTCTCCCCCATGGAGTTGATCTTCTTTCACCACTCTAAGATTTTGGTAGGATTATTATTTCATTTTCTTTTCCCCCAGAGGATTTAAACTTTAAAGCAAAATTATCAAGCCTCTCCCCATCCCATCCCTGTATCTTTCACTAAGAACTCATATAAACCCCACGGCTCTAACCCAGCTGTTAATCTTTCTGGCTGTTTAAGTTCTTTGAAGTCATTTATCCTGCTCAGGAGACAGGTAAGTCACATACAGTAGATATTTTAAACTCCTTTTTGTCCCCCCACCCCTCCAAAGCCTTCAGCCTGCTAAGTAATGCATTTGCTGTAATCCCCAGCTCTGGGCTCCTGGATGCGAATGATATGAGCAGCTTCTATCATCCAGGATCTACGCCGTGCTCAGCTAAGCCTCCATCCCTGGATCATTTGATCACCGTCTATTTCTTTCCATTTTTCCTTTTAGCCTATTGATTAGAATCTTAAATGCAGTCATCAGCTAGCAAGATGGCTTGCCCTCACATCTGTGATAAAGGAAACATGACCTTAAATCCAAAGAATTGGAATGAGGTCGAAAGAATGCACTGAACGGTGGCTGGCAGCACAGCGGCAGCTAAAACGTTACACCTTCTTAGCTGGTGTTCAACCAATGATGGATTTGGCAGCAAACAGTCTAGGGTCCCAATGCTGGCTGTCTCAGCTGTGTTCTCTCAGGCCACTCGCTTGTCTGAGCCTAGTATTCCTCAAACTATATAATAAGGTTAATGGCGATTAGTAGGCCCAATAAGTTACCATATCTAAAAACTCTTAGTATATCGAACAGTCAGCAAATACTAGATTTTTCATTTCTTTTTCTTTATTAGATGCTTTTAAAGTCAGTTCCAAACCTCGCCATGTTATCTCATAGCTTTTGGTGCCAATTGCTGGAGTTTAAAGTCCAGGGCTTCCCAAAACAGCTTAATGACCTTGATCAAACTGTCTGGACTCCCAGTCTTTGGTCCCTCTTCAGGAAGGGGAGCTCATACTGACATGGAAGGTGGCTGAGTAAGTGAACCATGATGACATCTCAAGGACAGCCATCACTCACCATGCCTGGCTCACACCAGGTGATGCTTCTGTGTGAGTTTTCACCTTTCCACAGCACGTTGTCCTTATTCTGTGTCTGATCAGGTATCGTTTGGTTGCAAAGTACAGGGAGAAAGACAGGTTTGCTTGTCACATCCAGCTACCTTTGGTGATTTGGGATTTTGGTTAAGTGGAGATAATGCAATCTTTAATGAAAACTCCAGAGGTTTCATCTGTACCATCCATATTACCAGCCACAGGCTGTTGTGACCCAACACAGACAAGTTGTGAGTTAGTTTCACAAGACTCTTGGGTGGATACCCAACTCATCAGTCAAAATAGCACTCCTCAGATCTACCCCAGGAGTGCGACTAGGTCTCCAACCCCTTCCACCACCAAGATGCTTTGAAATAATTGATTCTGCTTGTTTGTACTCTGAGGCCCTTTAGTGGCACTCCAGGATGGTACCTGGAAGGCAGGAGGATAGAACAGACAAAAGGGGGAGGGGCATGGACTTAAGAGTCTGAGAGACCACAGTTCAAATCCCACTTCTTCCATTTTGAAACCCTGGAACGGTAGGCTGGGGGCTACACCTCAGATCCCTGGGTCACTCTCTTGTGTAAAGGGAATATCAGTGGCCCACAGGATACTTGAAGAGGTAAAATAACAGAGATCACAGGCCCAACCAAGGAAGTTCAATAAATTATACTGTCAGAGAGAAGGAAAACTGTTTTCCTACCCAGTTAGATCCTCTGCGTGTCTGGGGTCATGCAAAGTGAACTGACCAAAGACAGCTTAGCAAGAGGAAATGATTTGCTCATATGCTCGTCAAGGGGGCTCCCAAAAATGAAATGAAAATGCCAAAGGAGGCATCAGACCAGGAGGCTTGTATATCAACAAAACGATACGTTTGTGGAGAAGTGGCGAGGTAAAGGAGCATGGTTTTGAGCTTCTAGGGGGGCAAATGGTGGGGAGGCAAATATATGGGGACACTGATGGAACACAGGGGTCATTCTGGTAAAGTCTGTTTGTCCAGCCCGCCTCAGGGTTGGCTTTCTATTGCCTTCACGGCCGTGAAACTGCCCTGGGACAGGGCTGTATAGCAGTCCTCATTACTCAGAAGTGTCTTCACAGGGTCAGATAAGAAGTCCGGAAAAGCTCACAGAAGGTTTCTTTCTGCATCTGTGAATCCTCAATGGTCTTCCACTCAAAATACCCCATGTGCCAAAGCAGCGTGGTTTGGGGTGATATATTTGATTTCCCTTCAGTACAATGTTCTTGCTGTCCTATTACTACGTGACTTGCTTTCCTGCAAGTGTCCCCAAAGAAACAACAATTCATTAATAGTTATCCAGTAATAGCCCTGAGAAAGACAGTAAAATAATGATAAATTGGTTTTATGGGAAAGTACTGGACATCTGACCTGGTCTCTGTAAGATAGGACTTTGAGGGTAGTAACTCCATCCTGTGGAGAACATCCTCTGTCTTGCTGACTTGCTTATTGGAGTCCCCAAATCTTTTATTAAGTACCATCACTTTTATTTATTTGTTAAACATTTATATGATGCTGGCTCTGTGCCAGACACTGTCCACTGCAGTTTATAAATGCAACATATTTCAGTTCTCATGACAATCTTGAGAGAGGAAACTGAGGCACAGGGAGAGCGAAGAACTTGCCCAGTTAGCAAATAGCAGAGCAAGGACATAAATCCAAGCCGCCCTCTGACTCCTGTGCTTGTAACAGCTGTGCCATGGGCTCCACTAATATTTTTTGAGTGAGTGAAGGTTAAGTAATCTGGTCCAGATCACAGTGGCCAAGTCAAGGTTCAACTCAAGTCTATCTGACTTTAAACCAGGCTCCTCCCTTGCCCTGGCCTGTCACAGTGGTCCAGGCTTCCAAGGCGGAGTCCAGGGAGACCAGACGTTCTCAGTTCTGCTGTGGGGTGAATTCCATCCAGTCGGCTGTATAAGCTGCGAAGTTTTCATTAATAAAATTCTCCGAATGGCTTCAGGCGATTGCACTAATGTACACAGCTATGATTTAACAATTAAAAAAAAAAAAATTCTCCAATTCTCCAAACTAGGGATGTTTCAAAACATGTGATGTATTAAAATATTATTTAACATTATCTACTGGGTATCTTGTATTTTTATTCACTAGATCTGGCAAATTTAATCTAAATACATAGTAGAGTTGGCCAATGGCAAAGAACAACAAAAACAACAACAACAACAAAAAACAGAGGGAAAAATGCATTTTTCTCCAAGGACAAAACCAACAGAAATGAAAGTAATAAATGTTGGCATGTTTACTCTTAGTAAATAGAAAAGGGTGGCTAACATAATGAAGTAAGTGTCAAAACAATTGTAGCCATTATATAGATACAATTAACTGGTTTTCTGGTATAAATTAGTATTTGTTCACCTCTCCTGCTTGTGGTATGATGCTGAGCCCTGGCATGGACACAAAAGAGGAATGGGAGGAGAAGGAAGTAGAAAAAGATAAGAGAATCAGAAAGAAATAAGATTCCCAAGGATCTTCCATATCCCAGAGATTGTAGTAGGCATCATCGTATTTCATGATCTCATTATAAATCTTCACCAAATACCTTCCAGGTATTCTGTCCAGGCTCTACACAGGCTCAGAAAGGCGGGGTAATGTCTCCACAGCAGTTGAGTTGCAGAGGAGGGAATCCCCAGATTGCCTGCCCACCTCCCACTTTTTTGGAGAGAATGCTAAATCCTTGATTCGTGAGGTTTTCTCTTCCTCCCTCCCCCCATCTCTCTTTTTCCCTTGTCAATCTCTGTCGAGAACTCGGCACAGTTGGTCTTGAGTATGACTTAGTTGGGCATGCGTCTGTATCCTGTGAGTTATAAAGCAGTTCAAGGAAAGGGGCAAAGTTGGCTCTGTTTTCTGTCCTGTGTCTCCAGCCTGAACTTGACCCCTGGTAGGTAGTCTGAGAGCTACTATGTGCCAGAGAAACTTCTCTGAAGAAGACAGGCGCATGGCCTACAG
>CAUYPK010081995.1:0-21494 GCA_963574355.1 Loris lydekkerianus
TTCCCTCCCCTCTCTCTCCTCTTCCCTTCTATATTCTGGATTACAGTTATGTTTTGCCATTCATATCAATGTGTAGGTGATTATGTATTGATTTCATAGCAGTATTGAGTACATTGGATACTTTTTTTTCCATTCTTGAGATACTTTACTAAGAAGAATATGTTCCAGCTCCATCCAGGTAAACATAAAAGACATGAAATCTCCATCTTTTAATGGCTGCATAGTATTCCATGGTGTATATTTACCACAATTTGTTAATCCATTCATGGGTCGATGGGCACTTGGGCTGTTTCCATGTCTTGACTATTGTAAATTGGGCTGCAATAAACATTCTGGTGCAAATGTCTTTGTTGTAAAATAATTTTGATCATCTGGGTATATACCTAGCAGAGGAATTGCAGGATCGAATGGTAGGTCTACTTTTAGTTCCTTGAGTGTTCTCCAAACTTCTTTCCAAAAAGGTTGTATTAGCTTGCCTTCCCACCAGCAGTGTATAAGCGTTCCCTTCTCTCCGCATCCTCACCAACATCTGTAGTTTTGGGATTTTGTGATGTGGGCTAATCTTACTGGAGTTAGATGATATGTCAAAGTGGTTTTGATTTGCATTTCTCTGATGATTAAGGATGATGAGCATTTTCTCATGTGTTTGTAGGCCATGTGCCTGTCTTCATCAGAGAAGTTTCTGATCAAGTCTCTTGCCCACATAGAAATGGGGTTATTTGTTCTTTTCTTATTGATTAGTTTCAGTTCTCTGTAGATTCTAGTTATCAGACCTTTGTCAGAAGCATAACCTGCAAATATATTCTCCCATTCTGAAGGTTGTCTGTTTGCTTTACTTACTGTGCTCTTGGCTGTGCAGAAGTTTTTAGTTTGATCAGATCCCAAAACAGTAATATATTTTTGGTGTTGCTTCATTTGTCTGGGGGATTCTAATAAAATACTCACCCAGGCCAATTTCTTCAAGAGTTTTCCCCGCACTTTCTTCAAGTATTTTTATAGTTTCTTTTCTTTCCCAGTGGTGTGATATTTTCCTGCCTCTAGGTTCTTGTACACACTTTAGTTTATACTATTATTGGCTCCAGAATTTTAGCACCATGGCAGTGGTTTTAGGGTCTTTTCACAGGTCTGGCATTTTTCTCTGCTTTTTCCTCATCACATACTCCAAGGTTTTTGTAAATTTCAGCATGTGTCAAACTATTTCTTCATCCATTCAGTCATTCATGCACTCATCCAAACACATTAAGCTGCTTTACGTGGTCTGCTCCAGTCATCATATGTACTGTAGGGAATCAAAGACTAATGTGATAAAGTTCTTATCTCAAGGGTTTAAAAAGGAGGCACAGACAAGTCAGATGACCAGGTAAATGCTAATGTTGAGGAAAAGCATGCAAGTGGGACATATATTTTAGGTTGTCTCAGTGAGTAAAAAGGAAATCATCAAAGGCTTATCAGGGTAAGAGATAAGTACGCTGACTCATGGACTTCTAGTAGAACTACCCATGCAAGTGGTGCCAGAAGTATGAAGGTAGAAAGGGAGGATCATGTAAGGGAGAAAAAGGACATGAAAACAGAAAATATAAACTGCAGCTAGTGAGAGAGAACATGGCCATTTGAAAATTGCAGAAGTGTGCGTTGTGTGTGCTGTGAAAAAGCAAGACGAGGAAGCAATAAGGTACCAGACAAGTAAGTAGGGCCCAAGTCAAGATTTGTATGCTTGTCTTATCCTGATTTCATCATCAGCTGTGTTCCTTGCATTGAAATCAAGTTCCGACACTTCTATATTCCCACATTGTTGTCTAACATCACTTATGCAATTTCCTTTTTTTAAATGTCTAGAAATGTGCCTTCAAACGTTAGGTTTGTGCCAGATTGTAGGGACCCACAAAAAGCACATGTCATGGTGAAGAGTCTGGCAGTTATTCTCAAGACAATGATAAAACAGTTGAGTTTTGAGGAAAGTGTGAATGAAGTGATCATAGCTGTGTTTTAGAAGGTAGAAATAATGAAAGATTAATTGGCAATAAGTGACATTTAAGGGGACAGAGTGGTTGAGGACTACCTCATATAGTGTTTGAGAACTACTGAGAATGGGAACTTCGGCTGGACTTTGTGCATTTGAATTGATATCCCCACTTACTAGGCGGATGATTTGGGAAAGTAGAATTCTCTATGCCTCAAAATAGGGATTGTAATGGTAGCAGTGACTACTTCTGGGCATATTTGTGTGGATGAAGTTTGTTAAGACAAGTAAAGGAATTATAATATTGAGTAATAAGATATTACTACTTTTGTACACAAAGAACTCCCCAATAAAAATTTTCTTTGTTATAGACCAGGATGATAAAGATTCACAGAGGTGAAACAATGATTCATTTTAAAAAATAAATCTTTTAGTTAATAGTTCATAAAAAGTATTAGACATAAGTTGAAGGAGGAAGTATTACTGGCTTTGTTCCTTCAAATTAAAAAAAAAAAACAACATTATAAGCGTAATATGCAATCCTTAAAGGATAGACTTCAGGAAAAATTTTCACTGAAGAATTAAATTTTGGCTGTCAAAAAATTGATTTGATATTGTCAGAGGATAGCATTACATGTTGGGAACATATGCACAATGGAAAATTATTTAGCCATAAAAACAATGAAATACTATCTTTTACAACAGCATGAATGAACTTGGGGAACTTTATGTGAATATTAGTGAAAAAAGCCAACCTCAGAAAGAGAAATCTTGCATGTTCTTATTCATATAAGGAAATTAAATATTAAAGCAATTGTTCACATGTTATTGCTTCTTGACCTTTTTGGCTAAGATCAAGTGTAGCAATTGTTCTCATGGAGACAGAGAATAGTGTGATGGTTACCAGAATCTGGGAAGGATAACAAGGGTAGAGGGGAATAAATTAGGATGGTTAATATGTCCAAAAATATAGCTTGATAGATAGAATGAACAATATTTGGTAGAATAACTAAGTGACTATAATACACAATAAGCTATGATATACTTTAAAAAACATAAAAGGGTGAAATTGAATTGTTCCTAACACAAGAAAATGAGAAATGCTTGAGGTGATAGATACCACAATTGCCCTGATTTAATTATTACACATTGTACATTTGTATCAAAACATCACATGTACCCCCCAAATATATACAATTATTATATATCCATAATAATGAAAAATTTTTTAAAGGAAAGGACCAAAAATTTAAGATATATACTATTTGAGGCACTTTATAACTGTAATCACATTGAATTTTTATAAAGAACGCTGTGAAACAAGCATTAATCTCATTTGATATAGAAGGTATTGAAGGCAAAGACACATAACTAACCAGTCTGTGTTATATAACTAGTGAGTAGAATATCATTACTCAAATATTTTTCCATGTGTGACCCTCTTCCCCTCTAACAAAAAATTGCCAAAGACATTTTTTTTCTACAACTGATAGATACTAATGTCACATTTTTCATCCAATTAAATTTCTGAAGTCCTAATGGCTTTTGATAACAATTTCCCAAAGTAGAAGTTATATGCTTTAGAAAACGCTGGTCTATGTCTTTGGCAGAAAGTAGAGCAAATTAGCATAACAAATGACATGAAATAATAACACTTTCCTTAACGACACTGGTGAGAAAGTACCACTAGATAATATGAGCATCTTCATTTCAAAATACCGGTGAAACAGGAAGTCCACAAAGGTGGCCATAACTCTCCGAGACTGGACTGAAAGCACGTGTTCGTGTCTCCTGAGCTGAGCTGAGGATGGGTCAGATCCGGTTCAGAGGAGCTGTCCAGCATTGGAGTGCTGGAGCCTTGAAGTTCTTCTGGTGCATTCCAGCTTCTCTTCTGCTCTTTCATTAACCTCAGACTCTGAGCATTTGAACTATCCTCCTCCGTGTCACATTTGTATGTTCCTTCTCTCTCCCCTTTGTTGCATTTGCTTTTTCTTTCTCTAACAGTCCCTGAGCCTAGGCTGCCCCAGCTCCATTCAAAAGGTTAAGTGCAAACAATCTGGACAAAGCACTTTAAAGGGAAATGACCTTATTTATACTCAAATGATTACAACAAGAAATTCTATGGTTTTATTATTTTGTATATGTCAAAAGGAAGTTTATTAGAATCAAGTCAATAAAAACAAGGAAACTGCAACTAACATGTTAAGTATGATTAAATTGTTATTCTAGCACTGTGGAACTAACAGTTCACAAGTAACCTTTTAAGACTATTTAACTTAAAGCCCAAAGTGTCAAGGTATGAGGGAAGGCAGATGAAAAAGCTTTCACTGAGTTAATTGCAAATGCTTTTTGTCATAGTTCAAATAATTTAAACACTTACATGATTTTGTATTGTATTTTAACATGTAAGATTGCTATGATGGCCAGTCTCCAAGTTACCCCCTGAAGATCCTTTTCTGTGAATATTCCTAATACAGCTTTTCATACCCATTGAATCAAGGGCTAATTTGAGTGATCAATAAAATACTGCACAAGTGATGGCATATAACTTTCAAGGCTAGGTTATTAAAACCATTGTATTATAGCTTCTTCCTTGGTTCCTTGAATTGGTTACTCTGGGGAGAGCCAAGAAACACCAAAGCAGCCCATGTAGAGAGGAACAAGCTTGGCAGTGTTTTTTTTTTTTTTTTTTTTTTTCTTTTTCTTTTTCTTTTGAGATAGAGTCTTACTTTGTCACCCTTGATAGAGTGCCGTGGTGTAATAGCTCACAGCAACCTCAAATCTTGGGCTCACGAGATTCTCTTGCCTCAGTATCCCTAAGTAGCTGGGACTACAGGTGCCTGCCACAATGCCCAGCTATTTTTTTTTTTTTTTTTTAAACCCGTGAGCTCAGGCAATCCACCTGCCTCTGCCTCCCAAGTGCTAGGATTACAGGCATGAGCCACTGTGCCCGGCAAAGCTTGGCAATCTTGAGATTAAAATACCTTTGATGTGGGTCTGCTAGCCCCAGACAAGCCTTCAGGTGACTCTAGCCCCAACTAACATCAGAGGGCAACCTCAGAGACCTTGATACGTTTCTCACTTCCTGACCTGCAGGAATTGTTAGAGTTGATAATTCTTGTAAGGTTAAGTCACTAAGTATGGGGTGATTTGTGATGTAGCAATAGATGACTAATACAAATGAATAAACTCATGTCTCAGCTAGGCAAAGAGAAAAAAAAAAAAACACTGAATGTTCTGCATTTATCAAAAGCAATGTGTTAAATAATCTATAATGATTTTCTCTAAGAAAAATATTTGGGAATAATCACTATATTTGGTGACTAACAATTACCAATGATAAATTGGGAATGGAAAAGAAACATAGCAGTACTCTAAAAACTGCTTTTTCAGACTTTGATAGATGGAATAGTGTTTTAGGTTATTTTTTAAAAAATAAATGAGGTGGGCCAGGCGTGGTGGCTCATGCCTATAATTCTAGCCCTCTGGGAGGCCGAGGTGGGTGGATCGACAGGAGATCACAGGTTTGAGACCAGCCCGAGCAAGAGCGAGACCCTGTCTCTAAAAAAATTGCTGGGCATTGTGGTGGACATCTATAGTCCCAGCTATTTGGGAGGCTAATGCAAGAGAATTGCTTAAGCCTCAGAGTTTGAGGTTACTATGAGCTATGACACCACAGCAGTCTACCAAGGGTGACAAAGTGAGACTCTGTCTCAAAAAATTAAATAAATAAAGTAATAAAATAAAGCCTATGCATTTGTTTAGTAATCAGCAGACATTAATTAAATGCATATTACATGCTAACCACTGTTAGGTACAGGAAATGAAGTAGCATATAATACAGCTTCCTCCATGTAACCAGCCCGTATACCAAAAAAATTTAATATTGAATTAAAATTATATAAGGTCGTGTATTTAAAAATTTAACTTCTTATGCAGCACAGAATATATTAGTGACAAGTTTACTTTTAATTCTATGATTATATGGAGGAGCTAACTCGGATCTCATTAGTACCAAAAAAAGAAAAAAGAGAGTAACAAGCATAAAATTTCTTTGCTTGTCAGATGAGTGATAGTGTCATAATCGGGTTGGTTTGCTCATTCATTCCTATATTCATTCAATCCAGAAGCATTTATCAAATATCATCTACATTTCTCCAAGACTTTAAGTATATTTTCATATTACAGAGTACAAAAATGAAAATATTCTATCAGCTCTTTATCAAAAAAGTTTCAAATATGTTTATTATCATACATTATCTAAATCTGTGATAGAGAAATAATTAAATATTTAAATGGAAAGCATACAATTTTTACAGTTTCATCATTTAATGAGATCACAGAAGAAATAAAATGCTGTTATTTCCTTTTGTTTTAAAGTATGTGTTTATTTGAGAAGGAATAAGGTGGATTTGAAGTTTTGGGGGATAATTGTTAACTTTTTGTGACAGGTTAATTGAATGGACGATACTAAGAAGCCTGGAATATGCTGGTCCATCAATTATGAATATAATAGTGATTAATTATGGGTTTTACAGATCAGTAAATATTTATCCCCTAATTAAAACTAATATATAAATTATATAAACTGCAATTATAGATTTCTGGTTGTTCTTTAGAAAGCTATATATATGTGTATATACGCCTTGTGAATTGTGTTGTGTGTTTGAATGTAGGGACATTTCAAGCATGAATTATATTATCTAAAAGAGTGTTGGCTAGAAGTAAAGTTATTTCTAAGAGGTTTTTTTTTTTTTTTTCCTCTTTAATGCTCATTTAACTTAATTTAAAACAATTCAAACCCCAAACAAAAGAATTATTCAGAGTTCACTTTCAGGCTTATAATTAATTAACAATTTCAATAAAGAAGTGGTTTATTAGGTGTCTCACTCAAGTGCTTTAGGCTAATAGCAGAAACAGAAAAGTCGAATCATTGTCAAAGTGGAAAAAAAAAAAAAAATTCAAGAAATTCTTTTTAAAGTCTCTCTTTGCTTTCCGAAACACTGAAGTTGTTACTTTTCAGCAAAGTGAACCTAATGACATGCCTTTTCTTTCCCTGGTGACTTCTTATAGTTTAATTAGCTCATTCAGGTCAACTACCTGGTTCATCAGTTTTTGAACATCTGAGACTCAGTCTTAAATTCCCTTTTGAGAGATGAATTCCCATGACCAGGGCCTCGTGGGTGGGTATGTGTGGGAAAATAATTTTGAGCAATTAGGAACTAATGATGACCTTGTGGGGACTAGGAGAGAACATAATCATAAAAGCTGAACATGCATCACTGGGAGTGAGCAGTGCACCCCCACAGCGTGATTAAGTGGCACTAGAATGGAGATATCTACTCCTGCTAAGGTTTAGAGCTTCTTGAGGAAATCAGGGGGTACCAGAAAGTGTGACCTGAGGCATTACTCTTGAAATCACCCGTGATAATTTAGAATCATATATAAATAAAATAGTTGGAGTTGAAACCTGGCAAAATATTCCCATGGAACAAAAACAGAAAATAAATGTACCACAAATAGAAAAATCATGTAATATTGCTGTATATCAGAGGCTTATTGTAAGGAACAGGAATTTAGGGATATGCATTTAGATAATTCCTAAATTTGATGCATTGTTCTCCCACATCTTAACTGAGCTTAAAAAAAAAATTGTTTCTAAACCTTGTTTCTTGTACCCTCAATGAATCCCCAACAACAACAACAACAAAAAATTGTTTCTAAAGGTAAGTATAAAGGAACTAAAAGTAGACCTACCATTTGATCCTGTAATTCCTCTACTAGGTATATACCCAAATGATCAAAAATCATTTTACAACAAAGACATTTGCACCAGAATTTTTACTGCGGCCTAATTCATAATAGACAAGACATGGAAACAGCCTAAATGCCCATTGACCCATGAATGGATTAACAAATTGCAGTATATGTACACCATGGAATACTAAGCAGCCATAAAAAGATGGAGATTTCACATCTTTTATGTTTACTGGATGGAGCTGGAACATACTCTTCTTAGTAAGGTATCTTAAGAATGGGAAAAAAAGGTATCCAATGTACTCAATACTACTATGAAAGCAATATATAACCACCTACACACTCATATGAATGACAAAACATAGCTATCGTCCAGAAAGTAGAAGGGAAAAGGAGAGAGAGGGGAGAGTAGGGGGGATATGGGAAGAAGGAGGATATTTTTGGGGACCTCACCTTAAGTGCATAATACAATGGCACATTTCAAAACTATTAAGAAATGAGTATAATTGTGATGGATGTGTTACTTAGTTCAATGTAAGCCTTTCACATTATATATCAAAGCAGTACCCTGAACCCCATAAATGCATCAATGTACGAAGTTATGGTTTAATAAAAAATAATTAAAAAAAATAAAGATGAGTGTAATATATAGAATAATACTTCATAGGCTTATTGTGATGAACAAATGAATTAATAGTAGCACCTACCTATCTTAGTTATCTGTTGCTGGGTAAAAAGCCATGCCAAACCTAATGACTTAAAATAACATTTTATTGTTTCCCATGGTTCTGGGCATTGACTGGGCTTGGCTGGGTAGTTCTCATTTGGAGTGTCTCCCACAGTTGTAGTCAGATGTTGACTGGGACTTCTGTCATTTCAATGCCCAACCTGGCTGAATGTCCAAGGTGGCTCACTGACAGAATTGGCAGGTAATGCTGGCTGTCATTTGAGTATTCAGCCTGTGCCTTAGGCAAAATCAATCAGCTACATAATTTACATGACCCACCTAGTTTGAAATGAAAGCAAGAAGATCTTATTAAAATTACTAAGGAGTTCAAGTGGGTGACAGCACAGTTTGCATGCTCATGGATCTGGCTCTGGGCTTGGGTGTCTCACAATGTGTTAACTGGTTTCTGAGAAGAAGCCTTCTAATGCCAGGCATTCTAGAAGGTCTGCATAGAAGTCCCAAGGCTTCTCAAGACTTATTGGGTCATAATTCTATCTGTCAAAGGACTCAAAGCCAGTCCAAGTTCAAGAAGAGGGAAATTAGGGTCTGTTGATGGAGGAACAGCATTCTTGTACAGGGAGGGAGAGCACTGATGGCTGCCATCATTGGAGATTATTTGACACATGACCTTGAGGTTTTATGGTAATTATCATATGAGATAAGTCATGGTCTAGTACCTGTCTTGTGAAAATGCTTCTATAATAACTTATTAGAAACTTGGGAAAGAAACCAAGGTGCTTTGACTTTGTATTTTTGCTTTCTATCTGACTAAGTTAAAAATGTGTGTTTATCAGATTTCATCTTCACTTCATATAAAATATCTTGCAAAAATATTCAACAAAAACTAACAGTTATTGCTTCTAGAGTCTGAAATGACCAAAACACATCCCTGATGTAATTATTAATGAATTTAATGTTATTCTCAATAATAGTCCTTCTCTTTTACCTAACGGTATTTTGCAGAAGTGGATCGTTTAGCTTTGACTTTTATGCCTATTAAATAACCGTGTGCCACCTGTAGTCTATTGTCTTTTTGCATTTATCACAGATGAGTGCAGAACGACACAAAAAGAAAAGAAATTGCTTTAATATAATACCTTTTCTTTATACTTTGCCATAAAGTGCCACATTCTTTGAATGCATCTTAGCTAGTGTGTGACTTGGGATTCCAGGTTATAAAAGCTTTTTATAATCTTTAGTCATTTAACTCTACCTACATCTTATTTGATGGCTTTTCTTTTCAGTTTGTGCCAAAAGCAATACAATTTTTCAATTAGGAAGCAAACATACTTTTTAAAATGAGATGGTGTTTCTGACATCCAAATTTTGTTTATAGGCACCAATGATGTTCTGGAGAACTTTCTGTATAAGGATAATTTTAAGTGAAAAGACCTGCTAAATGATCATCCAGGATACAACAGAATTACAACAGAACAGTTTATTTTGTTGTGATAAAGACAAAGGAATATGGCCAATTACACAACTTTGTTTATTCTATTGTGCAAGGAGCTTGGCATGCACTAATTTGTTTTTAAGTCGATAACACACAAATTATGCAACCTGCTTGGAATGAAAGGAGGCTATAGTGCTGAATCTAAGTAAATAGAAGAGTCACTTTTAAAAAATTTGTATTTTGTATGAGTTCTTAAGCATGTGGAACTTCATATTTAATTTATTAGAGTTCACTCTTTCTGAACTTTGGCTCTTTCCTTATTTACCTTGGGCTTTTATTCAGTTATGTATTTATTTCATCTAACATCTCATTTCAAAGATGCTTTACATACCATAGATAGAAAATGCTATTAACCTTTTTGATTGAAGCTTAATATATAAAAATTGCTTATACTGTAAGTATACACACTGGTGAATTTATATCCAGCACATCTTTGCATCTAGCACCCCATTCACCTGACTTCTTCTTGGGTAACCCAGCATCCTCCCACCAAGGATACCAACATACATCGGATTTCCTCATTTGGGTACTTTATATAAATGAATTTAAACAGCTCATTTGTATATGGCTTCTTTGGCTCAGATTTATATTTGTGAGATTTGTCACACATTGTTGCATGTTGTACTATTTATTTTCATTGCTCTACAATATTTCATTGTGTGGATATGTTTCAATTTATTTATCTATTCCTTGTTAGGCATCTGGGTTGTTTCCAACTTGAGGCTTCTGTACATAGTCCAACTATAAATATTTTTAATATGTGTCATTTATTGAACATCTGGACATAATTCTAGCATCTGAGTCATGGAATATATGATTAGTTTTGATAGATACTAAGAGTTTTTCAAGAGGCTGTGCCAATTACTACCCCTGATAGTAATTGCCTAAAATCTTGGTGTGTTTCCGCCTGGTTGGTATGTAGCCCTGAAGATTAGTGAGTTTCAGCATCATTGTTCCTTGGCCATTTGACTTTTGTGAAGTGTGTCTGTGTGTTTGAGCCATTTTCCCATATAAATATAAAAATATATTTATTAAGGAGGGCTATATGTATATCTTCTCTCACTCTTTGGTTTGTCATTTTATACTCTTAATATTGTATTTTCAATAAGTAGATGCTCTTTAATTCAGTGCAATTAAACTTTTATTCTCTTACAATTAGTTTTTTTCTTTTGTATTTCTTGTTAAAGAATGTTTGAAAATGTTCTATTTTCCTTTCAACACTATATTTTTTATTTCAACAAACTTGGAACTGTAAAGCATCTGGAATTACTTTTTGTACTTCCTCGGAGGGAGGTCTTGTTGACTAGGCATTATTTATTAAAGAGAGAATCCTTTCTCTACTGTAACAGGATGCCAACTTTACATCCTGGTGACTGTTCTTCTTAAGTTCATTTCCATACCCTCTATTCTGTTTATCTATTTTTGCTCCAAATCTACTATGTCTTTAATACTTAACCACAGTTTTCACTAAAATAAGTTGAGTAACATATTATTTAACAAAGAGTGAAAAGAATTATGTTTCTCTTAACAGAAATAATATGTTGTAGAGTAGTTACTATGAATTTAAATTTAACATATTGAGTAATAATTTCCAATGCTTTTCACTTAAATATGAAATGTATACTCTACTGCATAACAGATGGAGAATGTCACAATAAGACATCTATTTAACTTTTTTTCAACAACTGCAGTGTGTTAAACAACAATTATAAAAATATTGGCTAACATGTCCTTTTTGTTCTCAGGGTGAAAGTCTAGAAAGGCAAATTGACATATAAAAAGGCCATTCACAATGTGAGGTGATATGTTATTTATGTGAAACAAGCATCTAAAATTCTGGGGATTTTCTGGGATAGGGGCTTGTGAGCCAGACTAAAATTTGGAGGAAAGTACAATGGAAGCTCTCAGAAGACTAAGGGGCACCCTTGAAAGACTGAGATGGATTCATCCAGTTCACAGTTTTCTAGAACAATACAATTATGAGATTATTGAGGGAAAAAAACTCGAACGTATTGAGGAAATTTAATTTTAATGACATTTCAGCTACCTAGCCATGGAAGTAAACTGAAGAAACTGTTGATAGAAATAAAATAGAGGAGCAAAGGAATGGTAAATCCTCATGAGAACAAAAAAAGGTACAATGGGATTTATTGAGTGAGAGAGTAGAAAAGAGAGAAAGATGTGGTTGTAGAGAAAGGTTATTTCAATGCAAAATGTGT
This sequence comes from Loris lydekkerianus, assembly GCA_963574355.1. Classification (NCBI taxonomy): domain Eukaryota; kingdom Metazoa; phylum Chordata; class Mammalia; order Primates; family Lorisidae; genus Loris; species Loris lydekkerianus. Next base: position 12,117 of record CAUYPK010081995.1, read on the forward strand.
GTGAATGTCTTATCAAAGATATACCCACAGGAGTGGGGAATTTTGGAGGAACTGAAGTCAGGTTACCAGAAATAAGAAAAAGTAATTGAAATATTAGGGTCCCCCCCAACACCGGTTCTTACCTATGAACATTGAATTAATTCAGGACCATGATGGAAGGTGGAGTAGGTGAAAAATTAGTGACTCTGGTATTAATGTCTTCAATGAAAGAAATGGAGAAAGCAACAATTAGCTTAGATGAAGAGGGTGTTAAGATGTAACAATTTCAGTGACTGATACTTGACATTGGCAGATAATATTTGTTATCTCATATCTTGTGTCTTCTATCTCTTGTAAAAATGCAGAAGTCAAATGTGCCTTGAATATTACAATTTTAATACTATTTTCTTCCTTTCTTGAAATGTATATCCATTTTTTGGCATCATCTATATTTTGGAAGTGCTGCTGAGAGCAAGAATGGTGCTGTCCTCAACCCTAGAATAAGTACACTCTGCGGTGATAAGAATTTTTAATTGAGAAGGCTAAATTGGGAAACAACTATGTTTCTCTTAGGCAGGTTTGTAACAGAAAGATATTAGGGGTGACTGGTATCCCTGTGAGTATAGGGAAAAGGTTTGGAGGAAAAAGGGGAGGAGCTGGAGTCACATCAATAAAGGACCTGCAGACGTATGGCAGAGGGAGGGAGGGCATGAAGCAGTATCTTGCTTGGTGTGCACGTTGTGTGTGTGGCACGCCCCTGGGTGAGGGGCTCTTCTACAGATGGAACTTTGCCCTAGAGATGAGAACAATGTAGCCTCAATATTGTACCCTCATAATAATCTGAAAAAAGTAAAAAAAAAAAAAAAAAAAAAAAAAAAAAAAAAAAAAAAAAATTGAAAGGACCTGCAGTATAGTGGAGGGGGGTTATAGGGCGGGAGTAGACAGAGAGGATAAAGGTGTGTATGAGGCAAGTGAAACTAGCAGATTTCAAGGATTTCAAAATGATTAGACTTCGAAATTCCTTGAAAGGTTGGTTCAGGTAGGTATCTTGGGGACTGGTTGTCTCTTCTGTAGATATTCCAAACACAGTGAACAGAATCTTTGATAGAAGAATGCATAAGATAAATTCAGAAATTCAGATTTTATTTTGTATTAAAAATCCTAGGATTTCCATCTGAGGAATAGATGGAGCAGAAGGAGAGATGCTCATGGCTCCTGATCCATTGGAGCCATCAGTAGCAGTAACTGAAACAAAGGGAAGACATAGACAATAGAAATTAGGACAGAAAGGGAAGGGCAGATTTTATAGATGCTTCAGAGGTAGTAACAACAAGGTTTGTTCTTGGATATGGACATAGGATTGCATATAAGCACGTAGAGAGGTGGTTGAGGTTTACCTAGTTTCCAGATTTGAGGTCTGACCAAATGCCAGTGAATTTATTACCTGGAGAAAATGGAAGAGGCAATGCTTATTTAAGCTGGATGTTGTGGGCTATCTCTTTTTTATGACTCCCCAACATCCATTATCTTTTTATAGGTCACATTTATATATACATGACTCCACTGCCGGTACCATAGAGGGCCAACCTAAATATGAGATATCCTCGTTATACATTGATATATTGGTAGTAAGAACTCTATTTTGGTTTGAAGTGGCTCAGAAGAAATGATATAATTCTGAAGTTGCTGATCACAATAAATAATAGAGTTAAAACAGAAGACAGCCGAAATCTGAGATGGAAAATCAGAAAATTAGAATGACATTTTTTCTTGCCCCCATTATGCAATCATTTGTAAAGCTGATGACTTCCTTGGACTTTTCTGGGACACAGTTAAGATAATTTCTCTTTTCTTCTTTCTTCTTCTCTTCTTTCCTCCCTCGTCTCTTAAAATTGTCATTTATTTTTCTTTTTGCTTTTTAAACAATATAAAAGTCTTGATTAATATGATTGAGGAGGAAGTATGAGACTTTTTTTTCCCTTAGAAATGTTAAATTCCAGGTACCTCAGCTAAAATCTGATGAAGATTGTGAGTAGGCAATTAAAAGTAAACCTTTAAGCTCAGACAAAATGTCAGGGTCAGAGATCAAAGGAAAACATAAACAAAATGTTTTTGAAAACATGAATGCTGAAATATTATCCAGGATGAGAAGAGAGAGCAAGACTCAAGGATAGAGTCTCAGCTGAAGGACAAGGTCACAGAAAAGGCCAACACTTAGAAGTCAGGCCATTGAGCAGGAAGAGGAGACAGACAAGGAATAGTTAGAGAGGCCAACAGTTTACTAAGTCCTAATAAAAATCACTGGGGTGGGAAGCAAGTTTTCAAGGCCAAAGCACCTCTGGAATTTAGAACAGTGCAATCGACGTGTCCTACAGAAACTGTCTCTAGCTAAGTGGCAACATAAGGAGCAGTCCAACTTAGTACACCGTTTATTCAGCTAACTTTTGTTTTAATTTTGTTTTTGTAGCAAGATTTTCTTCTTGTAGGGAAAGCAATGAATTGATTTGAATTCTGGCACAAGCTTCTGGTCTCAGACCCAGTAACAGATTGCTGATCATACTTTGAGCAGCATAGATTTAGATCAAACTCCTCTCTGTTGGTGATTATTCTATAATATAATCAATGAGCTCAGTTCATGTCACATACCATAGGGAATACAAATAAATTTCAAGTTAAATTATTGTATATGAAAATAAGAAAGGTGCTGGGCACTGAAAAATGGTCTGAAAATGCCGTTGCAAAGCACGTGTAGGTCTCTGGTCATCTAACAAGCCTGGGAGGAGAGAACTCTGCATTAAGGAACAGCTTCTAATTGGGAGGGCTACAGGGGGAATGGTATTCTCTGTGATTCTTTGTAAAGAAGGCATTTTCTGATTGACTTTTCAAAAAAAATTTTTAATAGTTAAACTATTGTGTTTGAAAAAATCCCACTTGCAGTTCTGTTGTTTAAAACCCATGACTCAAGCAGTCTGAGGAAGCTGTAGAAGAAGTGAGGATGGGAGGGGAGAGTGTGGTGTGCTATGGTACCTCCTTCCCTCTGTGCCACTCCTTAAGACATAAAAAAAAAAAAAAAAAAGAAAAAGAAAGAAAGAAAAAACCCAGAAGTTTCTACATGTCACAGTTTGAAAACTATGGGGGCTGACAATGAAAAGCAATTAGCTTTGAATTCTGTGTTGACCCTTGACTCATGCACTTTCTGGATCTGTGACCTTAAGAAAGCCACTTTAGCTCCTTGAGGCTCAGTTTTTTAATCTATAAAACTGAGATAACAATAGCAATTTTACAGAGTGGTTCTGATGACCTAATCAGTTGGTATAGGCAAGTGTGCCTTGTGCCGTTTTAAGGGCTTGACTAATACAACCAAGCAGGTTAATCTTCCATTCAGAAAGGGCCTCTCCAATTTTTCCCACAGGCCTATGTGCTGCAGGGAATTCTGGCAGCACAAACTGTGTTGCCTCTAGTTAGTGCTTGAATATCTCAAATTTCCTAGCTACCCCAAACCTGCTTGTTTCTACACATGTGAATGAGCAGAATGGAAAATGAGCACTATTTTTTAGGGGTGTGTTATAACCATGAGCAGGGACTTAACTACAGATGCAAGGGGTCAGAGTCTCTGCGTGTTAACAGCTCTAAGGTACAGCCTAAGCTTTCAGTCTAAAACATCCATCATGAAAAGGAGGGGTATGTGTATTTTTTATCTTTTTAGAGGTTTCATTCAGAATTCTAGCCTTTTTCACACTATTTTGGAATCTCTCTTGATTTTCTCTTTTTTTCTTTCTTTTCTTGACCTTCCTTCTTTCTTTCTGCTTTTCCTCATCAATTTCTTCTTTAGTTCACTTATTGATCTTGTATTTGAAGGAAATAAAATGTATATAGGGTTTTTCTTAAAATTTGGAAATCGTACATTCCTTTTTCCTGACTTGTCACAATGTCTGTTTGATTACAAATGGCATCACCAAGTTCCCTTACTTTCCTTATTCCCTTTGTTCCAAACAACATTGAGTTCATAAAAAGAATTTGTCCAAACTTCAAAAATTGAAGACACTATACCCTGAAGAAAATGCACAAGAATGGGACTCATTTTTCAAAGGTAATCTTCAAAGAAAGTTTGCAAAACTTTGAGTAATAATAAGAATACCAGTAACAATTTCAATTAAGCACTTTGTATTAAGCACTTACTCAGGTCCTATAAGTGAATTAAGTCTTAATTCTTAAAATGTTTGAATAAAAGGAAACAGCAGCATTATTCTCAGTTTACTGAGACACGAAGGCACAGAGAGGTTGAGCTGATTTCTCATAGTTACACAGCTAGAAAACAAGGAGGCAGGATTTACAGCTTCCTTAACTGTCTGACTGCAGAGACCAGTTTTAACAATACACTGTCATGAAGTAAGTTCATAGTTTCCAAGGTGCCCGATCTGTCAGATGATTAATGCCTATTGCTCTCCTTCCAAGGGTAAATGACAGAAAAATATAGTTAAAAAGAAAGCTTTTGCACTGGTCTGAACCCTTAGTACTTTTGTGAAATAGTATATAAAATAGAAGATATAGTTTTCATTGACTCATATATTCTTAGATCCTCCATAGCAGAAGGCATTAGAGGACTCAACAGATTGCTCCCTAATCATCCAAACCCAGGCAGTTTCTCATGAATAAAAGTTTGTAATATTTTCAAACTATTTAGAGATTGGCAGCTGGATACAATATTAATTCCTTTTGGAGCATGTCACTTAAGATGGGCTTTAATGCATGCAGCATTTTATTTTTAATTAAAATACTTAGTTCAGGGAGTATTTATTAATAATTCTAACAGCAACAGATGGTCTGCTTATGTGTTGTAACAATCTTTACCCAAAATCAGTCAAAATAATTAACAAAATGTAAATTATTAAGCACTTAAATATGTATTATGTATCATTACCATTCTCATAACATATTTTAGTCTTTTATGAGGAAAGGAAATGACACTTAAACAATAATATATAGAAGATCACATACCAAATGTTCAGAAAACTAAAGTAGATTTTCTTCTTGTTTTATTAAATTAAAAATATTTTTAACTCTGATGTCTAAACCCTATCATTAGAGTTTGCAACATTTTCTAGCTTTTCTGCCTTCCAGAAATGAAGTTAAAGCAAAATATATAGAATTTATTTTCGATAAGAAAGTAATATAAAGTGGTTTGCAAAAGAATTGCATTGAAATATCAGACATGGGGATAGTGCATGGGTGTCACCTTTTGTTGTTGTTGTTGTTGCAACCCTGGGAGCAGCACCTGTTCAGTCCACTCATCTGCACTTTGATACAGCTGCTCTGAACCTCAGTGCTTTTAAATTTCTTGAGAATCTTTGGCAGAAACAACCACCAGTGTATGAAACTTTTCTCCCTTTCTTTCTTGGCCCTGCCTCACCATTGCATACTTTATGTTGCTCTAAATCTACTTCTTGGACTCTTTAAATTAATAGTATTGTTTTATCTTCTTCCTGTTCTGGGGTCACCCAACTGAGATGCATTTTTGGAACTCTGTGTCTTGATGAGCTTTGAGCTCATTAGAGTTAAGGCTAGGTTTAACTAGACAACGACATTTTAAATTACGTAGACTAACAACTAGCACACTAAAAATCAGTCCATATTTGGGGGTTGAGCATAGCTCTGATACAGACCAATTTGATGCAGCATTTGGTATGATCTGAGTCTGTCTTGAAATTATAGAAACCACGTGTTTCACAGCACAGACTCTGAAAACCATGCTTTATTGTAGAAATAATAGGGATTCAACATTACCATTTTAATTCAAGTTGTACTGAAATTCAAGTTTTAAAATTTACGTTAATTAATTTCTTTACTGAGACAGGGTCCCCCCTATCTCCTGGGCTACAGTGTAGTGGCATCATTATAGCTCACTGTAACTTCCAACTCCTGGAGTCATGTGATCCTCCTGCCTCAGCCTCCTGAGTAACTGGGCTAATGGCACCAACCACAACGCCCAGCTAGTTTTTTCTATTTTATGTAGAGATGGGTTCTCACTCCTGCTCAGGCTGGTCTCCAACTCTTGGTCTCAAGATATCTTCCTGCTGTAGCTTCCCAAGGTACTAGGGTTGTAGGTATAAACCACCACATTGGCAATTCATGTACTTAAGTTCAACATTTTAATTCAAATTGTACTTAAACTGCATTTTCAATTATAATGACAGCGGTAGTGTCACCTGTCACCTAAGCCAATCAATGGAGAAGTGGATGAAAGATCAATAATTCCACTTTTATTTACAGAAAAGCCAGCAATCTAGAGAACAGTGAGGATATCTCCTCAAAGAGCTGTTCCGCCCTTTTATTTCCCCTTGTTACTTTTATATTCTCATATAATAATAGCATACCTAAGCAATGTTATTAATCAGCATCGTATTCATTAAACAGATCCTCTGCCCCTTAGAGATGATGAAGTCAAAATACCTCTTACTTTCAAGGTAGATAGATCTTCAAAATATTTTTAGTTAGAGTAAATTTACAGCAAGTTAACACTTCACTGAGTGCAGAGAGTCCCCTAGGTCCTGGACCTGTACCGTGAGTGCAGGTGCCCAACTTACCTATGACATTAGGCCTTGCAAGTGAATAAACCATCTCCAGATGTCAGCACATAGGCTCATCCAGCCTTGTTAGGACCTGACCAGCAGTGCCCTGCATGAAATGGCCATTCAGGTTAACAGTGGCCACTAACAGTAAAAGAAACTTAGAGGTCATTCCAACTGTGTAACATTGGATTTTGTCATCAAGGGCAATTTGTTTAAATAATCGAAGCCTCATTTTCCTCACACATACAAAGAGGATAGGAATAGAACCTATTTGATAGATATTTTGTGAACACTAAACAAATTAATTCCTGGAAAGCCCTTACTGCTGTGCCTGGAATATGGCAGGAGACCTTATTTAATCTTGCCTTTATCTAATGCATCCCCTTTCTTAAAAAACTGATAGGGAAACAAGGTTCCAACAAATTATTCAATTTTTTTTTTCTAGATCTCCAAGTAGGTGGAGATGTCAGAAAGAGAAATACCTCACCACAGATTTCAGGTCAGGATTCATTTACTTAGACTCTCCTGAGATAGATGAAACAGAACCTTTTTAAAAAAATTTCAGGTTATAAATTTGCTATGAATGATCAAATTTTGTCTACTAATCACCAGATTAGTTTTGGAGAGTGTTTAGTTGTTGTATATTTAAATTGTTTCTTTTATTTTTTCTTTTTATTTTTTGCAGTTTCTGGCCGGTGCTCAGTTTAGAACCCGCTACCTCAGGCATATGGGGCCAGCGCCCTACCCCTTGGAGCCACAGGCACCACCCTAAATTGTTTCTTTTAATTGTATCAAAAACTTATTTTTAAATTTAATTTATAGTCTCTTTTCTGGTTCCTCCTAATGTCTATACATACCATAAGGTAAATGATGTTCTCACGAGCTTAATTCATCCTTTACCTATTCTAAACGTTTTTGTACCTAAAACTATCAAATGATCTCAGTAAACAATTACTTGGAAGGTTTTAACATCCTCATAATTTTAGTATCCAAATCAAACAGATTCTTCTTGCAGTTTGACCAAACATATGAATCCAGGTGCTATACTTTATTGTAAATGAATAATTTTATCGATTTTCTTGATCATTGAAAACTTTTGTTTTGCAGCAGCTGTCTTCTTCTGGAACATCTGCTAATACTTAGTTATAACATTCGTCAGGTTCTTTAATAAGCCGGATAAACCACATACGCTGCTTTAAGGGAAGTTTAAAACTTAACATACATTTATATCTCGAATGGGTAAATTTATTTCAAGTTTTCTTAAACATTGATAAGGTAATTTACTGAATCAACTTTTGTTTAATACTTGACTACTTGTTATACAAGTCTCTGTGAAATTTTCTTTCATTTGTGGGCCCAAATAATTTCTTCTATGACATAATTTAGCCTAAATTGAGTTATCAAATTATGTTATCTTGTTTAAAGATAAAGTGTTGGCAATTAGATTTAGTGCCAGTCTGTTTGATTCTGGAGACTCCATTCCTCTCCTGAGCGATAGATGGCAGTGTAGCCGTGATAATGCATCGTCAGTATGCAGTGTGTGCTCTGCCATTTTGTTCCTTCCTTCCCCCCAAGTAGAAATACCTGCAGTCCACTCATGGTAGCTCTTCTGCTCATAGTCAGTCACTACTGTTCAAATGTCATCCGTGGAGGTCTTGATTCTGGATGGTCCCGACAGTGTTTGATGCCAGCTCTTCATTCTGCATTTCTTTCTTAGGCTGCCCAGGAAGGTTGCTAAGCTTTGCAAAGTACCTGTGCAGTTGCTTTGTAGTATCTAGGACAGCATGTGTCTAGAGGGTTACAGACATTAATTATCAACCTTTTCTGCTGCACATGGTGTCAGGGATGAGAACTGGGGATTAAGCATGCTAGGTAGAACTGGAAGGAAAAAAAATGTGTTATGCTCTTTCTGCATATTTAGCATTCTGTCAGCCTCCTGGTCAACAGATCCTGCATAGAGCCTCCGGAAAACCCCCAAGTAAAGCAAAGGCGCAGATGCTTAGGGCTTGGCAAATCAAAAGCTGGGAATGTCTCCAGGGTAGGAGTTTGGCTCCATTAACTACTGTCAAACGTCTACCTTTTGAAAACCTTTATACTGCTTGAAGTTTTATGAAATAAGGCCATTGCTCTTAAGATCAGAAATAAAGAAAGGGAGAAAGGAAAGAAACTAAGATCAATTTAAACAGTTTAATCTTTTGATGTGAAGGTCCCATCCCTCCCCCCACTAAACTGATGATTTTTTTAAAGAAATAGTTTATGAGATCTTCAGTATTTTCTGAAAGCTAGTTTTACCAATTTAAAAATGTTTTCTAATGTGCCAAGTGCATTTTACTAGGTTCAAATTTATTTGGGTATTCTTGGTAAAATACTCATACCTACATAATTTATTCTCTTATCTATAAATTATTTTAAAATGAGCCCATTTTTTTAACTAACTCCTAACATGTAGATGTTGAACATTTAATTTTTCCTTTTTATTAAATCATCTCACTACCATTTTTATGTCCAATAATTTTGTTAGCATTTTTGAAAATAATTTATGTATTCAGTTTTTCCTTCAACACATAAGGAAACCTATCTGCCTTAAAATACTTTGTCTTCTGCCCATTAAATAGTGCTTGGTATACCTAAGGACCTCAATATTTCCTAGCCACTCAATCCTCATATAAACATTTACTTAACATTCCCAAACTCTCTGCATTGACTCTGCAAAACATCATTTGTTTTATTTTTAACTGAATCTTCTCTCTCAAAGTGTTTTTTTTTTTTTTTTTTTTTTTTTTTTTTTTTTTTTTTTTTTTTTTTTTTTTTTTTTTTTTGTGGTTGTTTG
>CAUYPK010081998.1:0-20831 GCA_963574355.1 Loris lydekkerianus
GGTCATACAGGTTATTTGATTTGGTGATTGTGATTTAGCTTGATTACCTGTTAAGCTACGGTTTTCTGCACTTTATTTAAAGTTTTAAAGTTGTTGCTAGTTTACAGTTTTTCTTTAGCGATAAATATTGAAAAGCATTTAACCTACTGATTCCTCAATTATTGTAATTGTTTTGGGTACATATTTTTATTTTTTATATTTTATTGTTTTGTTTTTACATTTGTTTTATATTTGTTTATATATTTCGTTTTTATATTTTATTGTTTTGGGTATATATTTTTATTTTTGAAATTTACCAGTGGCTGCTGCATTTTTCACCTCGGCTTATACTCGAGTCACTAAGTTTTCCCAGTTTTTAGGTAAAATTAAGGGGGTCGGCTTATACTCGAGTACAGACGGTAACCCAAACTAAGAAAGATAAACACCACATATCTTGCTCGTATGTGAAAACTAGTAAATAACTAAATAAATACTGTCATACAGGAGCAGGGAGTAGAACAGTGGGTACCAGAAACTGGAGAGGAGGAGTTGGTCAGTGGGTCCAAAGTCACTATTAGAAGAGAGGAATAGATTCTGTTCTTATTGAACAGTAGGGTGAGGATAGGTAATAGTAAGATCTATACATTTTAAATTAACTAGAAGAGAGGCCTTTGAATGTTTTGACACAGAAAAATGATAAACGTATAAGGTGATGAATATGCTAAGTACCTAATTTTATCATTATATGATATATACGTACATCAAAACATCAAATTGTGCCCCATAATATGTGCAATTTGTCAATTAAAGAAAACTTTTTAAAACTACATGTTTAGCTTGGGGGATATGTTTATCATAACCATATTTAGAGCAGTTTTTAGATGAGTCCTCATTTTAAAACTACACTGTTAACTTTGAATTCAAAAACATGGCTAGCGTGATTAATGTTAGTTCTCTGTTAATCATCTCACTTGAAGAAAGCCTAGCAGAATGACTGAGGCTGACAATATCACGGCTCACCCCTCCTTTCAAGAGGCAGATGCACAAAATTACAAGCATTCTTCTCAGGAGGAATTAGCAAGTTTTCCAAGGAGGGTTGGTTGACCTTGTAAATGGAAAGCCAAAAGAAGAAGCAAATGTCACAAATATTAACAAAACAAAAAATTATTGGGATATCTGTATTTTTCCATTTATGATTTAACTTGTCATTGAAGATATGGAAATCATTATTAATATTGCATAATGTGATAATGATTGTTAGTAGAAGCAGTGTTTATTGGTACTAACTAGATAAATGTGTTTTTCATAAGGCCTCTAATTAAATTGGGAAATGACCCAACATAATTAAATTCTAGGACATGTCTACAAAGCTTACGTGTAGAGAAGTTTCAAGAGTTACAAAAACATTAGGTCTTCCATTTCCTGTGTTATTTTTGATTCTGTATTTAAATTCCATGCCTCTTGGTATAAATACGAGAAAACAAACTCCCAGATACACTGTGTGCACGTGTGTGTGTGTGTGTGTGTGTGTGTGTGTGTGTGTGTGTGTGTTTTTCCAGATAAATTATTTGGCTGGACTTTCTCGGGTTGCTGTGGTCTTGGTAACCTCTATGTTTATCAGATTGCTTAGACACATAGCCAGACTGATATGGCTATGTTAGGTAAATTGATGTGGTTATTACATAAAGTTTTATAATGATAGGAAGGCTTTTCATATCCTTTAATGATAGTTAAAAAAAAAAGCAAAAGAAAAAGGTTGCAACCTAAGAATAAAGGCTTTTATTTAGAAAAATAAAAAAAAGCCGAATCTCTCTTATCAACCACCAACCATAAACTATAATTTAAAAAAGGATTTTAGCCAAGTGTTTCTTTTCTTCTCAAAGATTGATTGAAAATGTTGCCCAGACTGTGGAGCAGCAAGTCTTGATTAGCTGCGTCAGAAACACCAGGCAGTTGCAGTTCAATGCTTCCAGTTTGACACATCCTGTTAAGGGTTATGCGTAGTCATCTGTAACCCTAATAATGAAGGAGAATAAGAAGGAGGAGGAGGGGGGAAAGGTTTTGCAAGAAGTCAGAGAATTTTACAAAGACGACAGAAGCTTAATTTAGCAGGCCTGATGTTTTGAAGCTGGGGAGGGGGGGAAGTGATGGAATTGCACAGCATTTTCTCCAGTTTGCTTATTATTTTTAATGCATTGAAATGTCAATTTCAGTTATTTAATAGATTGGGTAGTAATCCTGCTTCTGCATTGCCATTAGAAAGTGAAAGTTACAGGTGACAAAATATATTGTAGTACATCACATATGTACATCAGGAGTTTTTTCTTATTTAAGAGAAATGATGTTGGAGGTTTCATTATATTGACAAATTACTGTTTTGAAAGCATCTTTCGGTAAACTAATCATTTCCCTAAAAGGTCATATTGTAGTATTTTCCCAGTAAATAATCACTGTTACTTCAGCTATGCTCATTAGGTCTGGCAGAGGGTAAACAGGTGGCAAGGAAGTGGCTGAGGGCAGATATCAGGAACCAACTGAGTAGCTAGGAACCAATTGTAGCTCAGTACACAGTAAGGAGCTCTTAGTGACTTTTAACTGACCTAGAGCTCATTACTATGAAATTAACATAGCCTGGTTGTCTTTAATGAAGGATTCTGGAAAGACACATGGCTAGAAAGGGAAAGTATAATACAACTAAAGTGTTATATAATCTGTTATATAACCTCAATTTGTCACTCACCCCAAAAGGTGGGAGAGGAAACATCAGCCAATCCTGCCAGGACAAACTAGTGAGCACATTAAAATGCAATGCGGGGCAGACGAGGTGGCTCACACCTGTAATCACAGCACTCTGGGAGGCTGAGGCCGTAGATTGCTTGAGCTCAGGAGTTTGGGACCAGCCTGAGCAAAAGTGAGACCCTGTCTCTAAAAAATAGCCGGATGTTGTGGTGGGTGCCTGTAGTATGAGCCATGCTCATCTTTTTATTCATAGGATTTGAGTATTACAATGACTTCCAAGTGGAAAGGCATTAATATATTGACTGTTAAGTGACTATATGATAAATAACAAAAGTTATGTAGTATTTACACGATGCCAGGAATTGCTTTAAGTACTTTAGATGTTCCATTTCAGTGAATTTAATCCTTACAGCTGTCCACAGTATTTTTCAGATGAGAAAACTTATTTAAAGAGATGTTAAATAATTTCCCTAAGCTGACCCTGCTAGTAGAAGGGGTCCAGCACTTGAACCCAGACAGACTGCTTGTGGAGTCCAGCTTTGTAATGCTTGCCAATTCACTTCCTGGCTTAAAACCTTCCAGCAGGTCCTCATCCTCTACAGGATAAATTTTTCACTTAGTAGCAGAACAAAAAACCTCTTTATTTTATGGCCCCTGAATAGACTTATCTTCTAGATCTCTGAAGCTGCCCATATTGCAGTACTTGTTCTGCTAGCACACACTGTTTTCGCATGCCACTACCTGTGTATTTTTCTCTATGTGGAAGGATATCTACCCCCAAACCTGCTTTTATTTGCCTGAGAAAAGCATTCTCCCCTCTGTGTGAACACTCAGCAGCTGCTATTTCTCTGCAGTTTTCCAAGATGGTTCTTCCCTGAGATTTACATTCATCACTACCAAAGCATATAAAGAAATGCTGATTAGACAGAGTTAACTTTTAAGAATCACTGTTTGCTCGTTGTTATAAAAATAGATGAAAGCATTAGAATCAGTTTTTGGAGGGACAAAGCAGACACTATAAGGTCATAAACCAAAAGAAGACAATCAAGACTTCTTTTGTACAAAACCACAAGTTCCAGTTGATTCCCTTTGTTACTGTTTGGCTTAATTCATTACCAATGCAATTTTTTTATAACAGGTGTGGTGGAGGAGGAATAAAGATCCAGTTGTCAACATATGGTTTCCTCTCTGGATAGTCTGTGAGATGAAACATCTGCCTATGGGTTATGCATTGTTAACACCAGCACCACAGAAATGAAACATCACGAGCAGCAATGTGTGGTTTATTACTTAATTTGTGACCTCTCTTTGAACAGGACACAAAATCAATGTCCTTCCAATAGTTTCTATATTTTGTTTTATGAGTCCCTTCCCTGAGCAGTCTGGGCATTAATGACCACTTCATGTTAAAAAGTTGGTAATCTGCTAAGCAACCTGGGGTATAGCAGACAGCTAATGGTGGTACAAAGGTAATTAAAGGTTTCACACAGATACGCTTCAGCCCACTGAGAGAGGCAAGCAAGGCTGTGCTCTCATTTCAATGGTAGGGAAGAGGCCAAATAAAGTTAAATAAAACAAAAGAAAAGAAAACAAAAATCCACTGGTTTTACAGAGAAGACACAATTTAAGATATCACTCTGGAAACTTAGCTCCATGCAGCTGTGGACACCTCTGCATTTTCAGAGTTTAACTTTTTTCCCATCCCCTACAGTTGTCTCAGAACTGGAAATCAGTATCTTGTAATTTTAACTTTTTTTGTTTGTTTGTTTGTTTGAGACAGAGTCTCACTATGTCACCCTCGGTAGAGTGCTGTAATGTCACAGCTCACAGCAACCTCAAACTCTTGGGCTAGAGAGATTCTCTTGCCTCCACCCCCCATGTAGCTGGGACTACAGGCACCTAATTTTAGCATTTCTGATTAACTTAAGGGTCATGACAAAGACTGTTCAAATTTCCTTTTGTCTCTATGGGATTCAAAGTGGAATGCCTCAAATGGCCATTGAAAATTCTGACATGTTACTGTACTACTGTCTGCTGTGGAGTAAATTGAACGCACAGATGGAGTGCAGAGCAGTCAAAACCAGTTCAAATCCTGAGTTTAGAATTCTGAAATAGTCACTACCTCGTTTATGAATTTCAGCAAGTTAGACCATCTCTTTGAATGATAACTTTCTTACTTATAAAATATATATTCAGTGGAGTAATTGTGAAGATTAAACAAAACAACATAATTACAAAACTTGATTTATATTATAATATTCAAAGCAGAATCTTTATTTATAAACCAAGGAGATTTGTTGAAACTTTGTCTCACATCAGGAAGTCAACAACCTAAACTAAACATTAAAAAAAAAACAAAAAAACTTTTAATAATGGCAATGTAAAATAAACAAACATGTAGGAAGAATAATTTCTTAAAAAAAAAAAAAAAAAAAAAACAGAAGAAAAATGGTATTCCAGATACCTTTAGTTAGGGTGATTTAATAGCCAAAGTCCTACAGAATTTAAGAATTTTGCATAATAAATATGAACAATACTTTAAGTACTAATGATGTTCTTAGTTTTATATTATGGTGATAGTAAATTAATCAACTAATTCTGAAAACTGCTCTTTATTTTAAATTGTAGCTTCATGCTCTCTCTCCTCCACGTCAAACTCTAGACAACCCTCTTTTGCATTCATTTGAGATTTGAGTTTCAACATTTAGAAAATACTGCTTTGTTATCATTTATACGTAAAGCTGTGATGGGTACAGCCAGGGAGGATTTTACAAGCAGCTGTCATTAGTTGAGCAAAGGTCAATGTTGTGAGAGATGAGGCTGAGAGGTTGTATTATTAAGACAAAGGTAGGTGTCCTGAGGGTGACATGGAGCAGCAGACCATCACACAAAGTTCCACGTCCGTTTCTCAAAACAAATAACACAAACCCAGTGGTCATACTGACTTCCTTGCAGAGGTGAACACCAGACTTTAAGGTCAATGTCAATTTCTTGTCTGTGTAAGATTGTGGACAAATTTAATCCTATGTGACCCTGATTTGATATTATTCATAATGACAGGAATTCAGATGCAGTTCACACTCAACCTGCTAGATGCTTTATAATTAGCTAAATTTTCTTCTGGTTCTTTTAAGAGTCATGACTTGTAATGTAACACCAAACAGAGTTTTTATCACAGATAGTAGATACCTCTGAGCTCTCTATGCCATTTGGAGCTTCCTTGCACTCACCATAAATACTGTGCTATAAAAACAAATCAATTTTGTTTTAAAATTCTACTTATATTTCAAGCAATGAAGAGCCAAGGTATATTTACAGGAAATAACATGATGCTAAATGAGGAACAATAAATCAGTCTTCAAATTGAAATACAAGACAGGAAAAATTGACCAAGTGCTAGTTTGTTATCATCTTGCAGTAAAAAATAAAGATCAATGTATGCGTGTATAATTCCTAATCTGAAAGAGTCATGAACTGTGTTTTAATACATTTGCCTATTTGATACAGTTATTAAAAATATTTTAATTGAGTTGTTTAGATATAAAAGGATGAATATAGAAAAGAGTAAATTAAATACTTTGAAATAAAATGATTTTTAAGTAAAGCCTTTGAATTTTTTAATAATACCAAAAAGAAAAAAAAAAAAAAGAAATAACTGTAAGTGTGCTTCATCTGGTTCATCTGGAGTAGCATTACTCCAGATGAAGCACAAAGTTTCTTTATTGCAAAAGAATGTCAGAAAAAGGCCAGGTATGTTTAATTCAAGTCCAAATGCATCAGTGGAGAAAGAGGGAAAAAGCAATTTGGGAGAGAACCGTTAATTTTTGACAACCCGATAGATATGAAATAAAATCTTGTACTTTTAACATACAATCCACTGATTGCTGCTTCTAGAATTGTTGATAAGTTTATAGGCAATTTGGGTTTAGTTTTCTGTGAATTACCATTTTTCTTTTCTGTGTCGTTGTTCTTTTTTGCTTATTGATGCAAACACTTATTATGGATACTAATTTCTTCCACGTAGTCGGAGTATAGATGTTCATCAGGCATCTACACATAGAGATGTGGAGAGAATCTGCAAGAAATCGTGAGACCTCACATTTAGGATGCAGAGTCGTCTGAAGAGGAAAGGAAGGAATATATTTGGGGGAGTAGATAATAGATTAGAGGAGTGTGTATTATCAACTCTTTAACATTTCATTTGCTAAAAGTTTTGGAGTAAATATGGAAAAATGATAAGACCTGTTTAATCCTGCCTGAGAATGGCTCTGTAAGCTGGGTGCAGACCTCTCAGGGGTCAGTGTCTTTGTGGCCCACCGTGTAAGCTCCGATTGGCATAGTTTCTAGGCAAGCATAAGAGAAATCTGGAATAAGATGTAGGAGAGAGATAACAACCACTTCCAAACTCAAGACTGGCAGTAACAGCGTGAACTATCATTCATCTTACTGACCTTCTTCTCTTTATGTTTTTTTGCACCCAGATGGGGTGAACTTAGAATGAGGCAGAGGGATCCAACCATCCCAAGAGGTAGATTGTAGTTAACGCTGTGTTTTACCATCCCAGCATCTGCTCAAGGCTGAGGTATCCATGCCTTGACTCCTAGGAGGTTTAGATACTGACAGCTCACAGCTGCCTGCCATAGTGGATATTGTTCCCCATCAAAGGAAGCTTCCTCACCTAAGAGGCCAGCCCTGGGAACAGGGTGCCTCACCTTAATCTGAGATTCTCTGAAGGAACACCCTGGGTCAGAGCTTCCCATCAGAATAGCTGAAGCCATGATTTCCACTATGACACATTGATCCTAACCTTTTCCCCACTCTTGATTCCTTTGCTCCTTTAAAATTATTACTAGTGAAAGTACTTCTCAGTCAAGCACAACTCAAAGCTTTAGCCTCTGTCTCCAGGGACCCCTACTTACGACAAGACCCTGCATTTTAAAGACAAAGATAGAGGGAAATTATGTTTAGTTTATATTTAAGTTGTTATCCCAATTCCATAGATAGGAAAAGAGATGAGAATTCAGGGTAGAAGCTTTTCATAAATGTCAGTGTGGGGGAATGCCGTATGCTTATACTTAACTTCTGGGAAAACTGGTCAAAATAGAACAAAGGAAGTGCAGAAGCCTTGAAAGGGATCTCTGTTCATGAAATTTCTGAAGTGGTATTGATCCATTTTTACATATTCAGAGGTTTAAGGAATGGACTGGTCCTTTTTAAAATCTGTTCATTAAGTCAACATCTATGAAACTATCCCAGTGTGACGGTTCACAGACAATTCAAATACGATACAGTCTATAAATGAAAGGAACTTATAAGCTAGTGAGAACATGGACACTGAGGTGAAGGTGACAAGCTGTAACAGGAGCCTTAATAGCCATGTACATAGGACTCTATATTAGTATAAGGGAAAAATAGAGGTGGCAGAATACAGGGCAGCTGATGGCTTCTTGGAGCAAGGGAAGATTGAGCTAACATTTAAAGGACAAAAAGAAACTATTCAGGCAAGGAACAGAGGAAGAGAGATTGCAGAACAATTTCATGTGGGAATAACAACATGTTCTGAGACACTTGAGGGAGCAACTGACACATATGCTATTCAGAATAACTAAAATGAAAGACATTGCAAAATATGTGGAGAGGTCCAGGTAGTGGTCTAGTTATTCTTATTTCTGGATATAAATACGGGTTTGAATTTAATCCTGTCAGATTTGGGAAAAGCACTTTGAAGAAATGAAAACAGAGGAATTCTGCATGATCACACTAATGTTTTACAAAGATTACTCTGAGCCCAGGCCACTTTACCACTATGACTCAAAATATGATGCTGTCCATGGGCTACTTGGTCGATGATGCAGAGGGCATCAGAGACGAAATGAATGATTTTAAAAGGGAAGGCTGGTGCTTGCTCAGGCACATCAGTCATTATTCACTTTCTTATATATCCAAACTCATTAGATAAAAATAATCCAAGAATAAAGAAGACAAAAGATTCCTTATCAGCGTTAATGCAGCAAAGTATGTACACACCTTTCCAAATTAAGAATGTCCTGTTTGGAGATAAATAACAATGGAGACAAACCACAAAGGCACTGGGTTGTCTGTTCTGTTTGCCCATTTCCCTGTATGACTAACTGAAAGTTATTGTGCGAATGGAGGTAGGGAACAAAGTGCAATTGACCACTGCCCCAGGCAGATGAACTGTCCCCAGCTGGGACTTGGTGGGGGCCTCCGGCACATTCTTTCCTTTAAGGCATAACTGCCTGCATTTTTCAGCAAGATTGCTTCTGAGAGCTGGGGGAGAATATCCCCCCAAAACTCACATCTAGCCCAAGTACTGGTAATGTTCCTTCTCAGAGCCTTGTACCTCAAGGAGCACAAATGAGACTGATTCACCTTACAAGGGTGCAGGGAACTGTGCCCCTTCAAGATATGTAAATTCACAAGGTCCTGGATAACTAGCCAATGACATGCAGAGTTACCATGTTTGTGAGCATGCTTTTCTACCATGTAATAACATGACACAAATAAATCAGATCTGTGAGTCAGATGCCCAATAATACGACGATGGATAATAAACACCTGGGGCTGCCACAAGGGGAAACCATTATGGCAACTATAACTGAAAGGTTATTGGAATCCCGTTTCTCACAATTGGGACTTAGACTCTACAAAGATTCAATTTAATCTTCAATTACATTAAAATTAAATTTCATTGAAGAGGGCAGGTAAGTAGGAACATTCTGAAAAGCTTCCTGGAGTGGTCTTGGGTTTTCGCATTCGTGTAACATACAAGTGCATATACTCTGTCCTACAGGACCCTGTCAGCAGTCAGACCTCAGGGGGAGCCGGAGCTCAGTGGAATTTAGGTGATGTCACCTCCGACGTCAGCCTGGATTTTAAGGAAACTTGGCTGATGGCTTCCGTAAGAATCACTTTAGGGCAAAGAGCAGACAGAGAAGAATGGAGAGTGCATGAAGATGGAAATAAGAGGTTTCTTAGCACAAGACTCGAGCATCCCTGGAAGTTGGAGCACAGAGTCTCCTTCTCTCTCACAAACAAGGAAAGCTGGGGAAAAGAGCTCAGGAGTGAAATTACCAACCCCTCCTCCTACATTATTCATCTTTTCTTCTATTTGGGGGGACACATTAATTATAGCTTTTTAAATGTCTTTGTCTGCTATTATTTACTAGATCATCTGTGGTCTGCTTCTGTTGTCTTCTGTTTCCTATTAGGATTTGTATTTACTTTTTATGTTACATAAGACCTTGTAACAGAAGAATCTTAGAGGATTCAGATGGTGTCATCTTCCACTCCAGAGGATGTCTTCCAGTTTTGTGTTAGGCGGATAGAGACTGAGTGAGAGACTGATCACTCAGGTTCAATCTGAGATTGTGTTGTGTGGGGCTGGAGGGTAGTTTTGGTGGAAATCAGTCCACCTCTGTCCATCCTGTATGATATGTAAGACTCTTTCATGGTATTTTTCTCTGGAACCTTAAAACAGTTTGAAAAAACTTCATTTGTTATTTCAGAAGTTTACCATTTTATTTTGGCACTCTATCTCATCTCCTAAGCAGCTTCAAAATTTGGGAAATGTTTTGTGGGGGAGCCAATTGCATATTGAAGTACACACACCCTCCCTTTATTGCATTTTCCTTTCCTGATCATGGAAAACTTGAAGAGAATTCACTTTATTTTTAAGAAGAGTTCAGCTGAGCTTTTCTGGGTTAATACACAGAATTTAGTAAATGTCCTTGTATTTGAGTTTTCTCAAATGTCATTTTTATCATTCGTCTTATGCTTACATGTTTTTTCATAAATAAAAGCCTTTTTGATTTCTGTTTCTCTTCCAGCATAGTCCTGCCCATGCTAAATCTGGTCTTTAGTTTACATTGAAAACCAACAAATGTCCCCAGAGACACCCACCCCCTGTGATCCTCGACCCACTCTCCTCTCTACTCCGTAATTACAGTTGGCCTCGTCATCGTTACTTTTACAGTCCTTTGATGCTTTTAAAAACTTGATTTCACTTTGTAATTCCTCATAATTTTCCAAGTTGTTTTAGTATAAGCATTGGCCTTATTGACCTCGTTTGTATGAATTTTTAATGTCAAATAACTTCAGACAATGTTTGTTCCCATTTGACTTTCATCAATTCATAGATTTTAAAAATTCATAATGAAGAAAGCTATCATGAATAAATGCATTCATGTTTTTCAAAATTTGAATTTTACTAATCACAACAGAATGTATAAAGAGCTGAAAAACAGCACTACACATGGGTCATATTGTAATTTCAGAGTAAAGGCAAAATATTATTGCATATGGATTCACTGGATAACTGCGTGGTTGTAATTTACAGATGGACAACCATAGAGTTAGGTATTTTATTCAAACATAGGAAATCAATAGCCTGGGTAAGATTCAATCAAATTCTGCCCATTCTAAATACAGATCTCAAAACTCCATAATCCCCTCATTTACAAATGAAGTTGTTAGCAAATTAAATAGTGGTGTGCGTCTCTAGTGAAAGTTTTGTGTTAGAAGGTTAAGTAGCCATGTGTATGTAGTACAAGATGGATGAATGACACAATATTAAACTATTATATGATACTATCATTCCTATTGAAAAATCAACACTTTTTTTAAGTACTTCATTATCACATAATGATAATGGAAATTCTTAAACTGAGCTTAGAAAGAATTTAGCAGAGAGCTGGGTGAGAGGCAAGTGAAGCTGGGTCTAGCAGAGAACGAAAAGATGGTACAGGGCAAGGATATCTCACCGAAGAACCAGCCTTCAGAGGTATCATTCATAAGCCCTTTAAAAAAGGTAGTGACCTTGTGTCTCTCCCTACAACAGGATTCCTCCTAGCAAATGCCTTACTGTTGTTAAGCTTATACTTCACACCGTAATATGGCGGCACCTGAAGAGTTAATATTTCTAGTGAAAAAAAAAAAAAATGACTGGCATTTTCTTATTGCAATTATTTGCAAAAATATGTCCCTTTGTAAAATGTAAGGATTAATGTATTAATCAGAGCTTTGTGAACTCTCACATTAAGGGCCTTTATTATGCTAATTAACCTGTAAGTGAAGGATGGAGTGATTCTCCCATTATTGAATATCACTCTTACGGGCCTGATGTAGAAAATAAAGATGTCCTTTGTGCTTGCAAACGATGCTAAATTGTGGATCAGAAGTCTATTTTTTTTTAAAAAGTCACCTTAGTTTTTTAAGTTGCTACATATCCATTAGCCTTTATATTTAGTTTTATTCGGCCCATGAAACTTACAAAAGAAATATCTACTCAGGAAGGAATTAATACAAGACAACTTTTGGAATTAATTTCTTCACAAGCGCTCGTTGAACAGACAACATATCATAACTGACACAAATCTCAGTGCCCAATGCTAGAGAAAAAAATGCTCATCTGGGGGTTCTATACTAGTCAAAAGAGGTGGGCAGTTTAGCGGGAGTGTTTTTCTTTTATGTTTAAAAGGTTGAATTTTGTATTTTTTTTTTTTTTCATATTTGAGAGATTACATACTAAGTTCCCAATTTCTGGATTTGGATTGGAAATTAGAAGATGTGATAGTATTGATACTGGGAGAGAATTACCTGCAGCTGAGTAGTAGCTATTGCTGCCAAACTGATATTTTCCCCAGGTCATGCTAAATTTTAAGTGCAATATAACATCATAGTATGTGCTATTATTGTTTCTTTTAAAACAGAATTACAAGAAAAGTGATGTATTTTTATCATCTGTCTCTATCAAAAGTGAGGGAATAAAAGATAAACAGAGCTTCAGTTTCTTTAAATAATAGAAAACATATTTTTCTATAAAATAATAACAATCTATTTTTGTGTTGAAAATTATTCTACTTGAAAAATACTACCAAGGTACATAGTAACACTTACCACATGGTTCAGAGTGGCAACTAACAAAAGGAAAGCATGTTGAAACACACAGTGAACTGATGAACTGAATTTCATCCTTGTTTATTTTTGCATTTTTTTGTTTTTAAAGGTTTATTTGAAAGTCAAATACTGGTATAAATTTGCTTATTTATCATTTTAAAATATTGACGATTTTATTGTTTTTAAATTTCTAATTGAGGGGCTATTAAAAGTAGCACAAAGTATGTGTAGCAAACATTCACGGTTGTAAATCTACCTCAAAATAGTGTAGTTCAGCTCATTGAAGAGATTGATAGAACAAGGTGTAAGGAAAAGTAAATTTATTCTATTGCTGTTAATTAAAATTAGACATTTAAAAATACAGTCTGGTTGTCGACTTGGCACCTGTGGCTCAAGCAGCTAAGGCGCCAGCCACATACACTTGAGCTGGTGGGTTCAAATCCAGCCTGGGTCTGCCAATCAACAATGACGGCTGCAACTAAAAAATAGCTGGACGTTGTGGGGGGAGCCTGTAGTCCCAGCTACTTGGGGCAGAGGCAGGAGAATCGCTAGAGCCCAGGAGTTTGAGGTTGCTGTGAGCTGTGATGCCACGAACTCTACCCAGGGTGAACTCTGTTTAAAAAAAAAAAAAAAAAAAAAAATACAATCTAGTTATCTAATTTTTCTGTTGTAATGAAAAATCAGTGAAAATTTTGGGCCTGCAACTTTTGAGAAGCGATTAACCAAAGAATGGTGTATTTTTGTCTGGGGAGAATTTGTCAATCACTGATTAGTTGTCTGTTCACAGTAACGACTCTAGAGATATTTGTAAAAATTTATTACTTTAATGTTGTCTTACTTAGTTTCAGGCCCCCATTACACTGCATATTAGTAACTTTAATTTCTAAGTCTTTATATTGTTAAAAATACAGATGCCATTCTCATAGTAATGGTAGATTTGACATTAAAATTAAAACCAATGTGGAATTTTTTTTTAAGATCATGATGCTTAAATCGGTTTTTTTGCCTTCAGAAATTCCTAAGATAAAACATTAAAATGAAATCTATTGGGACTTGGCAATTAACAATATAAACTGACCACTCAAGAAACCATCTTTGCTCAAAGGATTAGTACACTCTAGAACAGTTTATAATCCTCTCTGGAATTCAGGTAACTTGGTCTTGACCCAATTATAGAAACTTATTTTCTTGTGTCTCCAAGGGGAAAACAAATTTCTACCTTTTCATCCAACATTGACTCAAAGAATCAGACTGTTGGTTAATGCAATAAATTTTCTTTTTAATAAATCTCAGTCAAGTTATTAACAGTCAGTTACAGAACTACATGAGGAGAGTCAACAATTCCTAGTTAATTTTATCTTTTAAAAAATCATTTGGCCAAATTTAGTAGAGATTATTTTGTTTTGCTAAAATCAGTTTCTAAAAAAAAAAAAAAACAGTGATGAGCTAACTGCATTCTCATACTATGAACTTCAGGACTGAAATCTAATGAATGTATTCCTATTTCTGACATTGTGAACTTGAATGTACATGGTGTAGGTTGGCTTTTATAATCAATATTGATTATCAACAACATGAAGACCTAGAAATTAAAGTTACTAATATGCAGTGTAATGGGGGCCTCAAACCATATATGTCAACATCATAATACTAAATTTTTACAAATATCTCTAGAGAAGTTACTGTGAAAACACACACACGCTCACACACACACACACACACACACATTTGGATAACACCAGTATTTACGAACAGCTGTTTCCTATTATGAGGCTATTTATTATAGATGAAAAATTCAAGGACAAATTCTTAAATCTTGCCCTGCAAATAAATGAGAAATTACAATGACATCTTGGTACAAAAGAAAAGTGATAGATCTCTAGTTCCAACTAAAAAATAAATTTTAAAAGAAAACAAATAATCAACTATATCTTACTTTCTATTTTGAATTTAAAATACAAAATTCTAATGCCTACATGGTTTTTCATAGTAATATACTGTATTTCAGGAAAAGGTGATGCTTTTAGGATCTCTTTTATTTCATTTTGTCCTAGCAGCTCACTTTTCTAACATTAGGAACATGTTGGTGATTTACACTGTAGCTCCAGCTTTGCATTTGTGGCTTTGATCCACTAAAGAACCTGATTATGGCTATTCTGTTATTAGACTATTCTATTTAATGTATTTTAATATAACTGAATTGTATTCAATTTAATTAATTCATGTATTAATTCAATTGCTGTGTAATAATATTTCGTTACTCCACAAACTACCAACTTCTGTTGGCTTTTGCTGAATAATAAACCGCCATAAAACTTGGTGTCATACAAAAATAACAGGTCTTAGGCCTCGGGTTATTTAGTTTCGGCTTGGCTAATCTTGACTTGGCTTAACAAACTCGTGAGTTTGTGGGATGGCTCTGCTCATATGTTCCTAATTCATCCCCTGGAAGAGGAACATTGAAATCGCCCAGGTATGCGACTTTGTCAATATCAGAGGCACAAGAGTCCAACCCCCTTAGAAACCAATTTCTACCCTCTGCTCATATCATGTATTAACATCCCACTGACCAATGTAAGTTATGTGGCTGAGATTTGAGTCAAAAGGCAGCTCAATTCAGCTCACCGTGCGGGGGGACATTGCACAGCTATGTCACAATGGGTGTGTGTTCAGGAAAGGGTGATGCATCAGGGCCTCATGATATCTGTTGCATGCATTTTAGATGCTCATGTAAAAAGATAAGAAGTAAAAAAGTTTTTATTTTTTTATTTTTTTTAAAATATAAAAAAATTAAAAAAAAAATAAAAATAAAAAAAATAAAAAATTTGCAAAAAAAAAAATAATAAAAGAAGTAAAAAAGTATGAGTAAAGAAAAATAGAAACACAAACATGTTTCGGGAAGAATGCCACAGATGAAGCTGAAAAGGTCATGTTAGAGAAAGTACCAAAAAATGTTGGCAAATGTGCTATGGTTGGGGGAATAGAAACGGGAAGTTTGGAGAAGAGCAATTGATCTCATGGAGGCAGAGATAAATTCTGCACCAGTTGTCATCTGATTCACAGACTCCTACTGTATATTTCTGAGTCTTTTGTTGCTGTTTTCAAGTTACCGTTATGTCACCTCGTTGTGCCTAAGCTCCCTGAGTAAAGAGACCCAGGTATTTCAAACACAGGCACTGCCGAGCATACAAGTTGACTGTGCATTAAAGGATCTCAGTGAATTGCCTATTGGAGCATGGAGCCTGACATAAATGCTGGGTGCAGAATGCTGGCAGGACAATGCAGAGCCTGGGGGAGATGGAATGACAGTCCCCTTTGCTCCTAAAGATGCAGCTCTTCACTCCTCTCCCTATTTGTTTCTATCTCTGGCCTTAAAATTCCAGAGAATGGATGAGAATGGAATCCTAACAGAACATAACAGATGACTTGACTTTGACCTTTGAAAAAGTCAAGTTTCAAGTGACAGTTGTGACTTGTCGAATAAACTGCTTTGGCAACAGAGGGCAAGTAACAGTGTGCTGGATCAGGTCAAAGTTACTGTGTCTTGTGATACTGTCTCACTGTGCCTCAATTCCTCTCTATACCAAGGCTTTAGAGCTATTCACATTTGATCCTAATGGTAACAGCATGAAACTATTCTTATCTCTGTTTTTCAGACAAGGAAACTCAAGCAGGAAGTTGTGTGACTTGGGTAAGATCAGTGAAGAAATCAGCAGGTTGGAAACAAACATCAAGACCTCCTAAGGTCAAAACTTGTATTCCAAACAGACATGTTACCAAATCATGCAGAAATATAATAACTGAAAGGAAATATCTCTGAATTGGTTCTTCCATATTTAGATCCCTTGGAAGTAAGGTAAAATAAAAAAGAAAACACTGTAAAAACTTATGTATCTTGAAAAATTTTTACCTTATAGTATAAAGTAGCATGTGCACTAGTGAGAAGGTATCTCAGGGACATGCAAGTTGTATTTGACATACTGAAATGTCTAAAATTTTAAAATGTGAATTCCATTTCAGTACTTAACAATAATTCATCTGCTATTGCTTTAGTCATGTTACTTCCTTGGATTTCAACTAATCCATGCAATGAATATTATGTATTTCCATTTTAAAGACAATTTTTAAAAATACATTTTCTGGGTATTTCTCACAGGAACCACCTGGTAGTGGTCAAGAGTCACCTATTATTCATCGTGAGTGCAAAGACAGAAATAAAGAAAGAAGACGTATGATCAGTCTCAGAAAAATAGACTGCAGCTCCTCATGATGAGACTATATTCCATATTTTAACAAAGTTTATTAGATATTCATATTCTAAGATGTTAGCTATTCATTCATAATTTCCATATCAAATTATGAAAAACATCATTAACATTATCGTTGTCCCTGTTATCAGCAGAATCATCGTTGTCCTCAGGCAGCCCGTCATCACTTCAGCAGATTTCTCTTCACCCTTTGTGTTTCTGAGGTTCATATTCTAGAGTTTCAAGATAAGAAGTAAAAAAGTATGAGTAAAGAAAAATAGAAACACAAACATGTTTCGGGAAGAATGCCACAGATGAAACTGAAAAGGTCATGTTAGAGAAAGTACCAAAAAATATTGGCAAATGTGCTATTGTTGGGGGAATAGAAACAGGAAGTTTGGAGAAGAGCAATTGATCTCATGGAGGCAGAGAGTAGAATGACGGTTACCAGGGGCTGGGAAGGGTGATGGGAGGAGGAATAAAGTGGGAATGGTTAATGGATGCAATAATATAGTTATGTAGATAAAAGGAATGAATAATATTTGATAGCACAACAAAGTGACTATAATCAACAATAAGTTAGGGTTCACTTTAAAATAACTAAAAAAGTGGCATTGGAATGTTCTTAATACAAAGAAATGCTAAATGCCTGATGGCAGATACCCCAATTACACTGCTTTGATTAATTCACAATGTATGCTTGTATCAAATCATTACACGTACTTTATAAACAGCTATTTTGTACCCATAATTGTTAAAAATTAGAATATGCCATCAAAACTAAAGTTAATATTTACTACGAGAGTACAATTAAGCTGTTTTTAACACACACAGAAGGTAACTATGGAAAGTGGTGAATAGGTAAATTTGCTTAAATGTAACATTTCACCATACACTTTAAACACTTGTAATTGAAAAAAAAAAAGTTAAAAACCAAGCCACAGACTCGGAAAAAATATTTATTATCAAAGTACCCATCAGACTTGTTCCACAATATATAAAGAACAATTCTAGAATAAAAGAGAAATAAGACAAACAATTAAGCTAAAAAAGTGAGCAAAACTTGAACAGAAATTTCAATTAATAATATGCAAAAGTGACAAATAAAAATAATAGTGCTTCAATCACTGGTCATCAGAGAAATGCAAATTAAATATATAATAAAATAGAACTACATTCCTCCTAGACTGCCTCAAGATAAGATGGTGGAAAACACTAGATGGTAATGATGGGTATGCAAACTCGCTCTCTGGTTTTGCTGTGGAAATGTAAAATGGTGCAAACACTTTGGAAATGTCTTACAATTTCTATTATAGTTAAACATATACCTTCCTATACCTCAGTAATTCTCCTTTTTCAATCTGGAAATTTACAAGATGAATAAGAGAAAATATCCACAAAAAGCCTGCAGCAGTATTTTTATAGCATTTGAATGCATTTCCTCTGTCTAGCGAGAAAACCATGAGTGGCTCAATGTATGGGGTCATATTATGCAGCAGAACATTACATACGAACCGTGGATGCTAGAACTCGTTTTACTATGTTGAAAAATAAGTGAAAGTGAAAACATGAAACCATTGTGTAAATGGTGCATTTTATAAAATCTTCAGTGGAATATCATTGTTCTCTAGGTGGCACATTGGTGGTGTATGTATGCAGGAGTGGTTTCACAGTGCTTAGGAAGAGCTGCTGATGTTTGGTAAGGGGAAAGTCAGAGAAGCCAGCCATTGGGCAATTCACAGGACAGTACCAAATAACGAAACGTTTTCCTATGTCCTGACCAGTTTCTCAATATCTGTTGGATAGTCACCTAGTTAGAAAGAACAAGTAACTGCCACCCAAAATAAAATCCGACTGTTAGAGTTTTCTTTGTCTAACACGACACTTCATTTGATATACAAACCAAATGGTTTTGCCTAGTTTAAATACTACATACGCTGTATTTTCCCAAAAAGCAATCATGATGGAAAGCAACAGAAGATTTTACTCTGTTTCATAAGAGATGTTCACAATTTCAGAAAATCAAACACAGGAGCAATGTCCATGTTTCAAACTCCAGTACAACACATTTGTATCAATCTCATTTGTAGCTTCTGCATTAATAAATAGCCTATATAGAGGCTAAAGAAACTTATTATTTCATTGTTTCTTCTATGTGTAGTCACATCCAAGCATTTCCACACTGAAAAGTATACTATTTTATTGCAAGATACTTTTATCATCTTTTATTTATGTTACATTTATATCTTTTGGTGATTAAAAAAAAAATATATATATATATATATATATAGAGAGAGAGATTATTATCTGTGCATTTAATTTTTTGGATAGAAGTTTGAGTGTTAAAAACATTTGTAATAAAAGGAAGATGTCAAGTCTGCTAGGATGTAGAATTGCAGTCTTCAAAACTTGTGAAAAGAAAAAAAATGTGCCGATAGCTAAAGGTATATTTTTAAATTAATTTAATGTAAAATTGTAAAGCTGAGATGTTAAATGTATTTATAGACGTAGGACGAGACAGCATTGGGGGTGGTAATGATACAGAAGGTCAATCTGAGTAGTACTAACTCACGGGTATTGACTAGGACAGCTATTTTGTCCTGGTGTACCTAATAACAATATATGGATCTAATGTGATGCCAAAACTGTGCAAAGACAGAAATAAAGAAAGAAGACGTATAATCAGTCTCAGAAAAATAGACTGCAGCTCCTCATGATGAGACTATATTCCATATTTTAACAAAGTTTATTAGATATTCATATTCTAAGGTGTTAGCTATTCATTCATAATTTCCATATTAAATTATGAAAAACATCATTAACATTATCGTTGTCCCTGTTATCAGCAGAATCATCGTTGTCCTCAGGCAGCCCGTCATCACTTCAGCAGATTTCTCTTCACCCTTTGTGGTTCTGAGCTTCATATTCTAGAGTTTCAAGAAATTCTAGAGAGATTACAGGAGAAATGTTTTGCCTTTGTTTTTTCCTTGGTAGGTTTTCTGCACTTAGGAGAGTGATCTGCGTATAGTATGTACCTTAAAAATATAAATTTTATTATATGAATGCAAAAAATTATAATACACAGTTTAATTAAGGATTTTCTGGTTTCATATATTTAATAAAATTCCATGTAATCATCAGAGAAATGCAAATCAAAACTACTTTGAAATATCATCTAACTCCAGTAAGACTAGCCTATATCAAAATCCCAAGACCAGAGATGTTGGCGTGGATGTGGAGAAAAGGGAACACTTCTACACTGCTGGTGGGAATGCAAATTAATACATTCCTTTTGGAAAGATGTATGGAGAACACTTAGACATCTAAAAATAGATCTGCCATTCAATCCTATAATTCCTCTAATAGGTATATACCCAGAAGACCAAAAATCACATCATAACAAAGATATTTGTACCAGAATGTTTATTGTAGCCCAATTCATAATTGCTAATTCATGGAAAAAGCCCAAGTGCCCATCGATCAACGAATGGATTAATAATTGTGGTATATGTATACCATGGAATATTATGCAGTTTTAAAGAAAGATGGAGACTTCACCTCTTTCATGTTTACATGGATGGAGCTGGAACATATTCTTCTTAGTAAAGTATCTCAAGAATGGAAGAAAAAGTTATCTAATGTACTCAGCCTTACTATGAAACTAATTTATGGCTTTCACATGAAAGCTATAACCCAGTTATAACCTAAGAAGGGGGGGAAGGGGGAAAGGGAGGGGAGGGAGGGGGGAGGTGGGCGGAGGAAAGGTGATTGGTAGTATTACACCTGTGGTGCATCTTACAAGGATATATGTGAAACTTAGTAAATGTAGAATATAAATGTCTTAACACAATAACTAAGAAAATGCCAGGAAGGCTATGTTAATCAGTGTGATGAAAATGTGTCAAACGGTCTATAAAACCAGTGTATGGTGCCCCATGATCGCATTAA
>CAUYPK010082000.1:0-11887 GCA_963574355.1 Loris lydekkerianus
ACAGCCAATCACAGCACAGCACACGTGCACAGGGCATGCACAATTCCTATACAAAGCAGTGGGGCACGCTAAGGCCACGAGCGCAGCATGCGGCCTCCAGGCCAATTAGGGTTACTTCCTTAAACTTGTTTATCATTAAAGCCGCAGCAGATGTACTTCCTCTCAGCGTGATGTTGTTACTCAGGGGCGTGCCGGCCCGGGCACGGCCCCTGACACTGTTCTATGCTTGGCCCTTACACAAAAAAGTTAATGAAAGGAAGTAGAAGTTTGGGTCCTCAAAAAGTTGTTAAAAATTATTATAACTGATGCACAAATATCACAATTTGTTCAATAGCCATGAAATTTGGCATTTTGATGAATATTGAAGCTGAGAAACAGCTTCTTCTCTCTTATAGAGTTTAAAACAAAGAATGGAATGAAAGAGAGTGAACTTTGGATAGCTGAGCGGAAACTGAAAGTGTGGAAGGACGGCAGAGGGGGAAAGTCGGGAATTCTGCACGATTTTCTCATTTGTTGTCTGTCTCCTCTGCTGGAAATGCTAAGAACTATTCTGCTGATTAAGGGCCTGTTAAGCCTCCACATAATGTGAACTGAAGAATGAAATCAGAGGACCAGAGAAAAGAGACATGAGTTTATTTACTGCGCCAGGGCTCTGTGGGCCAACCAAGCAATTCTCTGCACTACGCCCAGAAGCAGCAAGTGATTATTGTCAGTAAACACAAACAAACATTAACTTGGGGATATGATGTGCAAAGTCACCGGGAATGGCAGGGCAGTCTTCACTGAAGGTCTGCATGGCCTTGGATGCCCTGGGTGTCCAGTCCCCTGTGGCTTCCTTCAGCTCTGTCTTTCAGCCTCCTGAGCAGGACTGGGGCCAAAATCTGCAATAACCCCACAAGGATCTTGGTGGCCTGTTCACCACTGTGCTCCTAGCATCTAGAAGAGGCCTGAACCATAGTAAGTGCTAAATACTCATCTGTCAATAGAAAAGAAAATAGAGGATAGAGTTTTGACCTCCTATCCTTGTGAGGCTTGGTAAAATCGGGAATGACGCCCCCGTTTGTACAGGCGACTATACCGTGGAGCTCCAGCTCTCAGCAGCCATGACACACTCTAGGGCAGTCATTCTCAACCTGTGGGCAGTGACCCCTTTGTAACAATGAAAATACACTGCGGTATTAGGAAGGTTGAGAACCACTGCTCTAAGGTCATTGGAGGGTGAGCTCCAAATCAGAAATTGAGAATTCCCAGCATCCTGTTGGTAAGACAAGAGTAACCCTCCAGCCTGCAGCCAGGATGGCTGCATCACCACCTGAGCTGCATTTAGATCGACAGTTCGCGGTCATTACCTGGTTGGGGGAATCAAGTAGCTCTGCCTCTTAATTTTGTCTTAATAACATTCAAACAAACAAGTAAACCCTTTGCTTCTGGTAAACTTCAATGCAGTTTATAGGCTGCATATGTCTCATTTTAAAGTTTAGCTGCATTTAAATTTAAACCACAAGCTCCCAAGAGTATTATTTAGCTGCTGAGACTATACATAAAGTTAGCAGAAGGAAAGGACCTAGTCCAGGAGTATTGCTGGAAACCTACAAGAGAAGCAAAAAATTCTAACAGTGTCAAAGTGAATAGTCTCATACCTGAGCAGGTTGATTAGATTCTTGAATTTACATGGAAAAAATGTAGAGATTTTTGTAATTCATAAAAGTTCTTTGTATGGATTATTAGTGCCTGTGACAATTCCCCTCCCCGTAAGTGGCATCTCAGAATCATCTGACTACCTTAACACAAATCTTTTATTTTACAAAAGAAGCTGTTTGGAGAATCTAAAAAAGCAATCCCCCTTTACCCAATGCCTAAAAAAAATGGTAATTCAACAACTTGTAGCTGGTACTGTTTTAGTAGCTGGCAATTTTGAGGAGACTTTTCATTTTTATTAACAAATTGCCAACTGGAAATGGTGACAGCCACAATGACATTGCGCAGGCACGAGAAGGGCCCAGGGCTTAACCCCTCCTGCTTCTCCTCAACTTGCACATTGCAGATGAATAAGCCAGAAATGCAAAGGGACGCTGCCGTAAATTCACGTACGCAGCTAAGAGATCTTTCCCCATTCCTGAAATGGAAAGATCTTTTAGCAAAAAATAAACCTGACATCATTTTTAGGTGGCAAAATTTCCCTACAGGATTTCCTTCCATACTCTAAGCCCCAGGGGAAAGGTCCCTTTTTTACACCAGACTCCAGAGCACCCTCTTTCCTCATCAAAGCTTCTCTCAAGGTGTTTTGAGATACAAGATACAAGATACACGATAACAAGCATTTTCAGGATAGATTGAGTATTACGATTTTTAAAGTTTTTTCTTTTCTTAAAACGTGTACACATTTTTTGGCACCTTCTGTATATGTTTGTTTTTTATTTTTTTCATTTAAGCCTAAATTCCGATTGTGAAGTGAAAGGCTCTCGGATTTACAGTTATCGTGGAAAAGATGGGAGAGGAATGGGTAAGGTTGCCAAATACAGCAAATAAAAATACAGCATGCCCAGTTAAATTTGGAATTTAGATAAACTGTAAATAATTTCCAGTATAAGTATCTTTATGCGATACAATGAGCATGCTTATATTAAAAACATGTATTCATTGTCAATATGAAATGCAAATTTAACTGGACACCCTGTGTTTTATCTGGTAGACCGGGAAGTGGGTGTTCTGGACAGGGCGCAGTTCCCCATGCCCCCAAATCCCCATGAGTGCATCTGCACATAACGCTCACCTGGAAATCCATGTAAGAGTTGCTACAGTATCTTAAGATACAGTGTCTTAAGATAAATGTTCTACCTTTTGTTGTTGTTTGGAGAAAGGTTCACCCTCAGTTATTTTTACTGTTATTTGTGAATAAGGTTTGCCTTGGAACAATAGCACGGTAGAATGAAAAGGGTATCTGCTTTGGCACCAACATGCCTGGGATGTAACTTCAACTCTGACATTTATTTTCAGTGTGACCTCAGACTCGTTAATTCACATTTAGTACCAGTAATGACAAATACCCACTCTGTACACTTCCCAGATTGAAGCAAGAATTAAAACGTGAAATAAAGCTACTAACACAATGCCCAGTAGACATGACAGCTGTCCAGTGTTGCCCCACTCCTCAGAACAGTTTATCCCTTTGTAAAGGAAATGCTGAATTAGTAAAGCCCAAGCTTATGGTAAAGCATTGATGAGGAGGTTTTCTTGCTATGGCTCTTTCTTTGTTTCTTTTTTTCTTTCATACTTTCTTTGATATATAATTTATATGCAGTGAATTCATTTTCAACATACAGACTGATAACTTTTTCATATGTTCGTGTAACCACAGGCAGGTCCAATCTAGAACATTTTTATCCCCCCAGAACCTTCCCTCATGTCTGTTTCCAGTTAACACCACCTTCCCAACTGCTGTTATGACTTCTGTTATTGTAGATCAGTTTTCCATGTTCTTAAAGTTAACGTGAGTGGAATCTTATAAAATATATCCTCTGAGTTTGGCTTCATAACATATGTTTGAGACTTATTCATGATGTCATATATATTAGTAGTTTGATGTTTTCCTTCCAGTATGATATTCCACTGTACAAGTATTCCATATTTTATCATTTTGTTGTTTACGAACTTCAGGGTTTTCAGTTCTGGGTTATTATAAATGAAGTCACTATGAACATGAATGTGCACATCTTTCTGTGAGCATAAGTATTCGTTTCTCTTAGATGTACGGGAGTAGATTGGCTTGGGATCATACAGTATCTATGTTCTCACTCTCTCTAACCCCAGGTGGATCAAAAGAACATCAAAAGAACACGGTAAAGTTGCAAATTTTTGTTTTAAAGAGGGAAAAGAAAAAATGACGGAACTGCTAGCCCATCCCCTTCACCAAACACACATGCGTGATATAAGCTCACACTCGCTGCAAGAGAAGCCTCTGAATTTAGAGGCAGAGCTTTTTTCATGCAATCAAGAAGACAAATTCCACAGAGAACATTGGGCCCATCTACTTAGTCACACATGAGTGACGTACTTCATTTAATTTTAAACAAATGTCATTTTATTTAAGAAGAAATATTGCAGCTTCTTCTTATATGAAATTTATGTTCAAGCTTTCATGTTAACCTCTCTTGCACAAATCTTCACAATATTTTGTCAATTCTCAAGTTGTTTCAACTGTTCCATCATAGCATATTACCTCCTAGCAATAAAAAATATTTCACAAATTAATCAGTTTCTAAAGGCTAAAAATATTCCAAATGTCATTAAAATTGTTTTATTTCTTTGGTATGAAATAAAAATACATTGAATTTTATGCGAAATAAAATTTTCATAAATAGGAACAATGTAATTCTTTCACTTTCCATCTCTTCAGGCAGTCTTTGCATTTTGCTATAATTTCCCAGGATGAGTCTTCCTCTCCTCTCCCAGGATGAGAATTCCTCTAAAATTCTTCCTCTTGAGTTATGATAGTGAGGGTGGCTACATGATGGCGGGGTGGGGTGGGTAGTGCAGCAGGATCCCACATGTTGTCACTCCTCTGATGTCAGTGTCAGCCGCACCTGACTGGACAGTCCACTGTGGAAGGGAGAAAAGGCAAAGCCCACCAAAGCAAGAGCTCTTTCAAAACATATTAAGAATGGAGTTATAAAGTACAGTCGCTTATAAGTTATTGTGAAATCTATTATTCTGCCTGAGAATTTTTTTTTTAGCCCTGAAATCCATAATGTCAACAGTTCCAGGATTATAAGATTAAGCCCTCAGAAAAGATGTTAGGAAGGCCACAGGGCACTAAGAGGGATTTGGGTTTGGGTATGGTGTTTGTTCATTCAAAACACATTTTATGAAGGCAACTATGCATGCTAATGGTAAAAATAATAAAATGAACACATTTTAGCAGAAACTGGTGGATGGGAGAGAACCAAGCCACTGGAAAGAGAGGAAACACGATACAAATGAGGCTCAGGGACTGACCCCTTGCCTCCACAGTTGAGGGACTGAATCCCTCTCTGAACTGTACATCTCCCATCATCACCTGCAAGGGGTCAAGGAAATCGCTCAAAGGACAGAGTGGCCTTGGAAGGCAGAGGGCCTGGGTTCAAATCTCAAACTTGCCATTTGCTAGCCCTGTGACCTTGGAAATAACCTGTTGAGTTTCAGTTTCTTTACCTGAAAAATGGGATTTTTCAGGGGATGGGATTATTGTGAGTCAAAGTCACAAAGTGAAAGTTCCAGCAATCTTGCCTGTCACTCGCCCTCTCCCAGTACGTTTTCCTGCTGAAATACCTTGAGCAGGCCAGTGCATCAATTTCATCCTCTTGAAATTATCCTACAAATGCTGATAGTGTTTTTTTACTTCCTGACGCATGATTCTATTTAAAGAAAAATAGGATACTGCAGGGTATCTGTAGGGTCTAGAACAGGTTTTGAAAAATTACAGAAATGCAATTATAAAGGAGGGGGTTCAGGGTACGTTTTTTTTCCATGTGAAGAAAGCTTTCAGCTTACTGCAATATTCATCCATTGTGGTGAAAACCAATTAAATCCTCCCCTCAGCTTTCATGGTATTTTGCATATAATAAATACTTGCTATAGCCAATAGAGGTTGAAATGAATTATAATGGTCAATCTAACTCTGAATGTAACATAAACAGAGCCCAAGCCAATTTTTCTCACAAAACTGCCTTAACAACCAGAAGGCTATGAAATAAGAGTGTTGAATCTATAAATCTTTGTTCCTTGGAGAATACTGAAAGTGGTTGCAAACCAATTTTATTGCAGCAAAGTGTTGGTAAAACCTCATGATTATTTTTTTTCTTCCATTATAAGCAAATATTAATCAGCCGTCTATCCCAGACCAATTCGTTACGGTACTTACAGCAGCAATCCTGGCCTGGAGGATCTCAATGGTCTCAGGCAAACCAGAGACTTACCATGGATTTATCATATATACAAAGTGAAAAGGGAATTTGGATACAGATTACTGGACAACATAGAAAAAGAGCGATTTAGAGCACTTTAGAGAAATTTATCTATGGGAAAAATAAAATTCTAAGAAAGTAACACACTGAATAGGAAGATATTGGATGGTTAAGAGTGTGACTTTGGGCTTAGAACTGTGGCCTTGGGTAAGTCACTTAACCTCTCTGTCGATGAACTCCTCTGTAAAATAAGGATGATAATATCATCTACTAATTCTGCTTCATGGGGTTGTTTTCAGAACTAAGTTTAAAACAGCGGTTCTGAATTTGAGCCTGCATGGGAATCACCTGGAGGGCTCGTTAGGGCAGATTGCTGGGCTCCACTCCAGAGAGTCTGATTCGGTAGGCCTAGGGTGGGCCTCTAGAATTTGCCTTCCTACCAAGCTCCCAAGTACTGCTGATGCTGGCAGACAGGCCCCTACACTTTGAGAACTACTGAGTTAATGTAAGTGAGGCATTGGAACAACTCCTGGCACACGGCAAACAAGAAATGTGATGTGTTATTTAGGAGCTTTTGAGCTGGGATTAAAAGGATGAGTAGGAGTTTGCCAGGCAAAGAAGACATTCCAAGAAAAGGGCTCTCTGCCAGGGGTCCTCAAACTGCGGCCCACGGGCCACATGAGGCAGTATGATTGTATTTGTTTCTGTTTTGTTTTGTTTTGTTTTTTTACTTCAAAATAAGGTACCGTATATCCTTGAGTATAAGCCGACCCAAATATAAGCCGACCCCCTTAATTTTACCCTAAAAACTGGGAAAACTTAGTGACTCGAGTATAAGCTGAGGTGGAAAATGCAGCAGCCACTGGTGAATTTCAAAAATAAAAATATATATCCAAAACAATTACAATAATTGAGGAATTAGTAGGTTAAATGCTTTTCAATATTTATTGCTAAAGAAAAACTGTAAAATAGCAACAACAACTTTAAAACTTTAAATAAAGTGCAGAAAACCGTAGCTTAACAGGTAATCAAGCTGTGGGTTATATAGTTGTGGGTTAAATAGTTCAGTGGAATACAGTTCAGTTCAGCCTCCTGCCTCTTCAGCTCAGCCACAACTTGTGGACTGAGCTGAAGCACCGCCCTCTCAAGCAGATGGCAGAAGATGACTGGAGACCACGTGCATTTGATTAGGTGCACGCGCATGGAATCAAATAACCTGTATGACCCAAGTATAAGCCGAGTTCACCCAACTCTCTAATTTCAAATTTTGTGCCGGAAAAACCCGGCTTATACTCGAGTATATACGGTAGTTAAAGACATTTTTCTTCCAATCCAGTTTCTTGCAGTTTGTTTTAGCATTCTTGTATTTCATTTTAATTACCATTTGCAAAGCATTGTACAAATGCTGGGTGACAGAGGTGAATTGGACACAGTTCCTTCATTTTAAAAGTGCACAGTTAAGGAAGGAAGAAATTGCTTAAATAAATATTAAAGACTATGAGAAACCATGAGAAATTCTGTTACATCATCAGAGCCGCAAAGTAGCCCAAGCAGAGTACCCAGCACATAGTATGTGTTTGTGAAATATTTGATGAGTGAATGAGCGAATTCTGATGTGAGGAATTAAAGAAGCTTTTGAGAAGAAGTTGGTTTTGATTATACCTTGAATATTAGCAAAACCTCTACAATTCTGGGTTTTCAAAAGATAAATTAGTGATGTGACACTAAAAATACATGCTTCTTCTTCCCCTTGAGTTATAGATGAAAAGTAGGATTTTTTTTTAGGAAAT
Organism: Loris lydekkerianus; assembly: GCA_963574355.1. Lineage (NCBI taxonomy): Eukaryota > Metazoa > Chordata > Mammalia > Primates > Lorisidae > Loris > Loris lydekkerianus. The sequence continues at coordinate 7,733 of CAUYPK010082000.1, forward strand.
GTTCTTATTTGGAACCCCGCAAACCAGTTCATTTAGACAGGTTTCCCCTGGGTATGAAAGCTAACACCAATGTATTATTTTCCATAAAGCATGGAAGCTTTAAAATATGTTAACAATAATTTTTTACATATTCAAGCATCTTCTCTGTGCCTAGGTCATTTCGGTGCATAGAATAGTGGCACTTTAGCCTCAAGGTGTCTTCTTAGGAAGACCAGATGTGCACATAGGAGACAATAAAAAGACCTGGGGAAAGGGCAAGAATAGGAATTCCCAATCTTTGTTCCCCCCACAGAGATACTTAACAACAATATAAGAACAAAAATACCTGTAAGAGAGCTCCAGAAACCAGTTAAAAAATGGCAGTACACAAGAGAGTCTCAAAGCCAAGAACAATCACATTGAAATGTATAAAAACAGCTATTTCACTTTACCTATGATCACCTCTCTAAGCCAACACAGCTTAGAGCCAAGAGAGAATGCTTTGACTTACAGTTTCTCTTGGGGTGGGGTGGGACAGGCAATGGCATATGCATTCAGTTTTTCATAGGGCCACCTATAGGACTGATTACTACAACACCTGATTCAAAGCTCTGAGAGAACTAGCATAATTTGCATTCCTAGTAGCTACTGAGTCCAAACAACAGAGAAATAGCTTGCTCCAGCACCAAAAAACCTATAATACCACACACTGAGGTTAGTACACCTTGGCATGGTCAGGAGAAGTCACCCAACTCTCAACTTCTCTTTTGTGAGGGCGGGAGGGAAAAGACTAGAGTATGTGTCCAGGGTTCCAGCTTTTTAGAGTGCTGCCCGAGAGATTGTATGTCTTGTCTGACTTGTACTACTAACAGGAGGCCAGGCCAGCATACTTTTGATACTGCTGGAAACTGAGAGCAGGGAGGCTTGCTGCTGTAGAACTAGAGAACATGATGTACTGTAGACAGACATCAGAGGAAGCAAGGGATTATGATCTCGTGAAAATGAAAGCAGCCAACATTTCTAATTGAGAAATTACATACATAAGCCCAAAGAAGTTGCATTCCCCTAAAAGGTTTTAGAGGCCCCCAGAATATCTAGCCAGGTTGGTTAGTGAAGGTTTTCCCCTATATGAGGCCAGTTCATAAAGACTGGGATTGATGACTATTTTCTCAAGTGCACCATAGATCCCAACAAAATTTCTTAATACACAAAGAAACAGGGAAACTTGGCCCAAACAAAATAATAAGATTAATCTTCAAAACCAATCCTAAAGAAGCAAAGGTATATAAATTACCTGACAAAGAATTCAAAATAATATTATAAAGGTGCTCTATAAGTTCCAGGTAGCAATACATGAACAAAATGAGAATATCAACAAAGAGAAAATATTAAAAAGATCCCAAAAAATGTTAGAATTGAAGAATACAATAAGTACACTGAAAATTTTACGATAAAGTTCAAAAACATGGATTTGAACTGCATGGATCCACTATATGTAAATTTTTCAACTAACCAGGTATCAAAAATGTAGTGTTCACAGAATGTGAAACCCACATATATGGAGGGCTCAGTTTTTGTATATGCTCTTCTTTGGGGCCAGCTATTGGACTTGAGTACAGATAGATTTGAGTATTGCAGAATCCTGGAACAAATTCCCTCAGTGTATACGGGTGGGGAGGGGGAAAGTGATTGTACATACAATGGAATATTATTCACCCTTAAAAAGGAAGGAAATCCTGTATGTTACAATGTAAATGAACCTTGATGACATTATGCTAATTGAAATAAGCCAGTTACAAAAAGATAAATACTATATGATTCCACTTACACGAAATACCTAATTTGGTCGAATGTATGGAAACAGAAAGTAAAATGGTGGTTATTGGCAACTGAGTGGGTGGGAGGAACAGGATTTGTTCTTTAATAGGTATAGAGTTTTAGTTGCATGAGATGAAAATGTTCTAGAGATCCATTTCACAATAGTGTGCTTATAGTTAACAATACTGTAGTATATACTTAAAAAATTATAAGAGTACATTTCTATTTTCTACCATTGAAAAAATAAATCATGTGGTGGCTCATGCCTGTAGTCCCATGCTGTTGGAGGCCGAGGCGGGTGGACTTCCTGAGCTCGGAGGTTTGAGACCAGCATGAGCAGGAGTGAGCCAAAGTGAACCACCCCCCACCCCCCACCCCCCCGTCTCCACCAAAAAAAAAAAAAAAAAAAAAAAAGCCAGGCATTGTGGCGGGTGCCTATAATCCTAGCTACTGGGGAGGCAAAGGGCAAGAGAATCACTAAAGGAAGAACAGAAAAAGTAAATAAATAAATAAATCCTTCAAACAAAGAAGAGGGAAAGCCAGCTGAAATTGAAAGCAAAAATTAAAAAAAAATTTTTTAAATAAATTAATCAGTGAAATTACTGCCAAGCAATTTGAAAATAGATTGATAGGCTTTTAATGTTGGGCAAGATCAAAATTCTAAATAGTTCAAAATACTGATGAGCAAATTGAGATGTGGAAAAGGGATCATCACATAGCTGCTTCATGCCAGAACCATGACCTGGATCCTTGTCTCCTGAGTCTCTGTCCAGGATTCCCCTTTTTATAAGCTAACTTGATGTATCCTCTCCTTATTTCTGTGACTTTAATTTTATGTGCATTTAATATTATTCACAGAATATACTGAGAAAAATCATTTAATTAAAAAATTTATAATTTCTTGATGCTTTATTGCATTTTGAAAGGCATTAAATATTTTATTAGCAGTCTTATTTTTAAAGCATAGTGACCTGTTCCTTATGAAATATTTAAAGAATAGGCTGATAAGTTTTATGTATGTATTTTCTGTCCAAAGAGATTGTTAATTGAAAAGTGGTGTACAAACCTTAAATAATTGATATGATACTGTTACATGAAAGAGGCTGTTGGAGAGTTCTTCAGAAGGTGACAGAAAAGCTCTAGATAACAAACCAAGGAAATCTCTAAGTACAGCCTGACAGCAAGAGGATTGTTTTTTCACTTAGTCACATACAGAACCATTCAGGTGCCCGTTAGATTTTCATTATTGCAGAAAGGCCTGAAACTCTCTATTCAGAATATGGACTGCATAGTTAATTACATGGAAGCAAAAATCCTTCAACCCTACAGGTGACAATACTCTTCCTGACACCAACAGCATCTTGTTTCTTTCTTTCCTCCTCTGTGGCACTTGCTCAGCCTCTCTAGTATTCCTTGCCTTTCCTTCATCAAAAATATAAACTGTTTATGTTTACCATGCTATCTTATTGACAACACACAATTTCAGGACTGGAGAGGAAACCTTGATACTATCTGGGTGTTTCACTCCACTTATTTTACACATAAAGACAATGGACCTCAGAAGAGGAAAGGAATAGCTTGTGGGTGGGGTACATGCCAAATTCCACAGCCTATTACCAATATGTAATATGCAAATTCAGTTCTGCTAAATTCCCAATGAAGCACCCTTTCTACCTTATTACGTTCTCTACTGCAAATGTAAATGATGTGAGAACAGTTAAGGGATGTTGTGTGTATGGAGCTTTGCTCACAAAGCTACATTCAGAATTCAGTTAATAAAAGAATATGGGTCAGGTTATAATTGTAATTGCAATTGCCTTTCTACTGTAGTCATAAGAAATAAATTAACACATCTTCCATAACATTGGAGAGCTTATCCTACTGGTTTCAATATTGATAGGTATAGCAAATGAAATTACTAAAGATATAAAAAGTTTCAGTAAAATAATTAAGAAACTTGTTTTTTTGTTTTGTTTTGTTTTTTTATTAAATCATAGCTGTGTACATTAATGCAATCATGGGGCACCATACACTGGTTTTATAGACCATTTGACATATTTTCATCACACTGGTTAACATAGCTTTCCTGGCATTTTCTTAGTTATTGTGTTAAGACATTTATATTCTACATTTACTAAGTTTCACATGTACCCTTGTAAGATGCACCGCAGGTGTAATCCCACCAATCCCCCTCCCTCCGCCCATCCTCTCCCCTCCCTCCCCTCCCTCCCCTCCCTCTCCCCCTTCCCCATATTCTTAGGTTATAACTGGGTTATAGCTTTCATATGAAAGTCATAAATTAGTTTCATACTAGGACTGAGTACATTGGATACTTTTTCTTCCATTCTTGAGATACTT